>BDJD01004429.1:128282-153903 GCA_002564525.1 Rosa multiflora
CTATCTGTTATGAAGTGGACATAGTTATAATTTTATATATCTTTCATGCAGGTCCTGCTGACACCAACTCATCTAGCCATTGTGATGGAGTATGCTGCTGGAGGAGAACTCTATGAGAGAATATGCAAAGCCAGTAGATTTAGTGAGAATGAGGTAAAGTAATTTTGGAGGAGGGGGTTGAGTTGGGATATGAGGTCTTTTAAGGTTATCAAAAGATGAAATACTTCAATTTTTTTGTATTGTCACATTTACCAATTTTTTTGTATTGTCACTTTTACTTTCAGTTGAAGTATGCACTAAGTCATAACATAGCTAATTACAATCATTTGAATCAGGCAAGGTTTTTCTTCCAGCAATTGATATCAGGAGTTGGTTACTGCCATAAAATGGTATGTAAAATTTGTGAAAGTTCAGATGAAGTGGTGTACCACTATTTTGTTCTCCTATTATCTTTGATAGTATTATTTGTAGTAAGGAATAATTTATTTACCGCAGAAAGTATGTCATAGAGATCTTAAGCTGGAAAATGCACTCTTAGATGACAGCACGGCACCTCGGGTGAAAATATGCGATTTTGGATCGTCAAAGGTATTTTTTTTTTAAATGCATTTAGTGATTGGTAAATGAGACATTGAATAATATTTTACTTTCTTTGTGAAGTCACTACTACTACATTCTCTGCAAAAATCTGCTGCGGGAACTCCGGCTTATATTGCACCTGAGGTCCTATCTGAAAAACAATATGATGGAGAGGTTAGTCCAAATTGTTACTATGCCTTCTCATTATATTTCATTAGCACTATAATCTGCAACTGTGGGCGTTAAGCATCTTTTCTAATCTTAAGACAGTGTAGATTGCAGATGTTTGGTCCTGTGGGGTCTCCCTATATGTCATGATTGTTGGAGCATATCCCTTTGAAGATCCTAAGGACCCTACGAACCTTAGAAAAACAATTCTGGTGAGTGGCAAAATTTACAACCTTTAAAACCCTCCACCCTCTCCTCTCTCTCCCGAGTCAGGGTGAACATGTTATATATGTCTTATGACAGCGGACCCTTACTGTATGCTACTCAATCCCTGGTAATGTACGAGTTTCTGTGGAATGTAGAGACTTGCTCGCTAAGATATTTGTGGCAAACCCAGAGAAGGTAACAAAGCTTTCATTTTGGTGCTGAGCATTTATTTGAGCTGCTTGATGAATTAAAGTATTAAACACACGTTTGACGTTTGGTGGTGAAACTTGCTTGCGTAGCTCTCTCATTGCGATCTCTGCTCATCGATTTGCAGAGAATTACAATTTCAGAAATTAAGAACCACTGTTGGTTCTTAAAGGATTTACCTATGGAAATGTGGGAAGGAGGAAGTTGGGAAAGCAATGATGTAAACCATCCATCCCAAAGCATAGAAGAAGTCCTGTCCATAATACAAGAGGCAAGAAAAACTTTAAAGGCCCCAACTGTCAGTAGGAATCTCGTTGGAAGCAGCATGGCTATTGATGATGCTGATGTTGTTGGAGGTAATTAAACAAGTGGTGATTTTGTATGCTCAAATGTGAGCCAGCTGTTAAAGTGTACATATGATATAAACCATACTTTGCCCTGTGAAATTGGTCTTATGCATGGCTTGCTAGCTCTCAGCGCCCGTTTTGTTTTGCTGTATTGATAAGGTATTGTCATTGTAAAAGTCAAGTTTTGTCTTTTCCTTGAGGTTTGAGGGATCCAAAGTTAAAGCCATTTCTCCGTGTTCGTTGGCTGCGGCCTCTTTGCTCCGACTGTTTTTGCGGTTGGTGATGGGAGGATCTTGGATCCATATCAGGTCGTTGGTCCTCAGGTTGGGATGCCCGAAGGAGGTTTGATCTATGGGGCGGCATGGTCGTCGGCGTCCAGAGATATTTGGATGCAGATGATGATGGCGGAGGTTGGTCGGATCCGGGCAGACTGGGTCGAGTGATTTGGTCCTTTACTATGGACGACGACATTGATGCTGACTGCTGGATACGTTTTGGCTTGCGTCGACTGGCTTTGGTGACTGGAGTGGCGGCTCTAAGCCTGGCGGTAGGTACGGCGATGGACGCGGTGGTGACCACGATGGCGGTGGCAGCGACGACCAAAGTGGCAGCAACCTCCCCATGGATTGCGCCAGGGTTTCACAAGGCTGGGCCTCTTGGGCTACTAAGTGGTGGTGGGCTTTCATGTGGGCTTGGTTATTTTGGGCCTACATGATTGTTCAGGTTTTATTTGTTATTTTAGTGTTTGGTTTCCATCCTTTTATACAAAAGGATGATGAACCAATTTTTTTTCTTTATTTGAGTGGGGAAGATCGACAAGAAACAGGTAGCCTCGTATGTAGTTTATTGATTTCGGGGTTACTTAGTTTCTTGTTTTTGCGCTTAATAAAAAAAGATGAGTGTGCTAGGAGTGTGCTAAGTAGAATGCTCGTGTGAAGGGTGTGCTAGAGTTGTGTGCTCTATGTAATGACTTCTACTGACCGCCCTCTGGGCAAGTGATTATTGTACTGCTTGTTGAAATGTTTAATGAGATTGACCTTATCGGATAAAAAACAAAAAGGTTTTATCTTTTTCTTTGATGAAACTATTTCTTGCTATTCAAATCTAAAACCAACAGCAGCTAAGGTTGAGATGATTGTTTATTTATCTTATCCTCTAAATTGTGCTATAGGTACCATTCAAACGCAGGTAATGTTTTCATTTATTGAGTTCAGGGTCGGCCCTATGTTTTAAGGTGCCCTGGGCAAAAATACTGATTTGCAACTAATTTTTATAAGCTTGGTACTATGAAGAACAAAGATGTAGGGTTTTCAAAAAATTCCTTGCCTCCGTCTGACGGCGCGTCCATGGACGTCGTTGTTGGACGGGCGTTGACAGGAACCGCCTCGGATTTCACTCTGAAATCTAAAGTGGCCCTGCGGGGTCCACCTTAGAAAAAATTCTTCCCAAAATTTGGCAGAACTTCCTCTAAAAATAGACTACGTGGGAGTGGTCAAATTCTGCTGGGCATGCAATTAAGGCGATTAACTCCGCAGTTAGTATGGCGTTAAATTTCAGTCATGAATGCGGAGATTATTACGACAATAACTACGCACAATGATTATGATTATAAGTGCGTAATGAATGACTGTCATAAATACGCAATGAATGATGGTAGTAAGTACGCAATGATTAGCTGTTATTAGTGCAGCAATAATTATCATTTTAAGTGTGTAAATAAATGCAGCCATCAAAGCAGAAATAATGGCGGCTTGTTCCCGAAGTAAGTCATCACCTATATAAAGGAGGCTCGACGTCCAGGTAATCCATCGAATCCCGATTATTTCTACTCCACTACTAAGAAACGTACTAACTTAGGCATCAGAGGGTTTTCTGCAGGTCCCCCCCCCCTCTCCTCCTCGAGCCAACGGTCAAACTCCAGGTCAACGCTCGAGGGAAGCTTCTCGATTGTTCCCAGGTCAGCTCCCGCTCCAGTCCGCATTAATTGTTGGGTCAAACTCCTCTACGGAATTTTTCACCTCCAACACTACCCAAAACCTGTAGAAAGACATTTACACTTTTAAACCATCCATCCTTATTCCCTGGAGCCACCCTACTCCCCAAATCACAATATCTTCCAATTCACATTACACAAATCTCAATTTAATAACATTAATTCCACGGTTATCAGAGCAATCTAAGACAAAAGGTGTAATAGAATAAAAAGTAAAGAAGGTAAAGGATCAATAAATCCTACAATGCGGAAGCAGTGACAACTATGCGTCAACTCCATATACGCCCGACCTCAACTAATCTAGCCTGCAAACTGGGCATTTGAAACCGAATGGCACAGGGGGAAAGTATTGAAAAACACGTTAGTGTGAGTGGACAAAAAGAAATAATCAAGATAATTTAAATTAAATAAGCTTTGATACTTTCCCACAATAAAATTTCCAAAATCTCGATACATGCAATATTTATAAAAGGGTTAATTACAGTTTACCCCTCTTAGGTTTGGGGATGTCATCACTTCACCCAATCTACTTTTAATTTTGACTTTTTACCCCCTAAACTTTCCAATTTCAATCAGCTGTGTCCAATTTCTCATATTCCGTCCAAATTGGACGTTAAGTCTGACCCTTGAGGGCTAAAATGATCATTTCAACATAAAAAAATAAAAATAAAATAAAATAAAATAATTTTTTTTCTTCTGTTTTTTAGTTTTTTATTTTATTTCTTAGTTTATTTTTAAAGAGTATTTTTTTTTTTGGGTCTTCAACCTATACACCACAAGTTATAATAGGTTTATAAAAACAAAAAAATACTCTAGATGGTTGAAAGCCGCTCGTTGGTCTACGATATTTGTGATATATCTCCGATAAGGTGAAGAATGTAGGATATATCCATAATAAAGTGAAGAATATCTGTAAAAAATAATTTTACACTTTATCTGTAAATAAATATCTGTAAAAAATGATTTTACACAGATATTTCTTCATTTTATTGGGGATATATCCTAAAATTCTTCAATTTATTGGAGATATATCACAAATATGTAGACCAAAAATGATTTTACACAGATATAACTTCACTTTATTAGACCAAAAATGATTTTACACAGATATATCTTCACTTTATTGGGGATATACAAATATTTATTTATAGATAAAGTGTAAAATTATTTTTTACAAATATTTCTTCACTTTATTGGGGATATATCCTAAAATTCTTCACTTTATCGGAGATATATCACAAATTTCGTAGACCAGCGAGCGGCTTTCAACCACCTAGAGTATTTTTTTTTGTTTTTATAAACCTATTATAACTTGTGGAGTATAGGTTGAAGACAAAAAAAAAAACTAAAAAATAGAAGAAAAAAAAATTTATTTTTTTATTATTTTTTATGTTGTAATGACCATTTTAGCCCTCAAGGGTTAGACTTAACATCCAATTTGGACCGAATAGGAGAAATTAGACACTGCTGATTGAAATTGAAAAGTTTAGAGGGTAAAAGTCAAAATTAAAAGTAAAGGGGGTGAAATGATGACACCCTCAAACTTCAGGGGGGTAAACTGTAATTAACCCTTTATAAAATATATTTCTCTCCATACAAAAATTCTTGAAAAATGAAAACACACCAGCCTCGCTGGTTAGAACAAATCAGACTAGCATTACTAGTCAAATAATAATATCATACGGGGAAGAAATTATCACCATATGGGTAAATGAACCCCTTAGGTTTTACCCTCGACTGCCACTCACACATAGATTGTGTGAGGAGGAGCACTAATAACCTCGACTACCACTCACGTGAGGAGGAGAATAAATCACCTCGACTGTCACTCACAAACACAAAGTAAGTGAGGAGGAGACACTATAGAACGACCCCAGTATGGTGAAGAATACAATCGAAATCCAATGAATCCATAAATCCATTAAGCTTCCCCAATTTCTCACGAGAAAAATAAGTATATTCCAATGGCGTGGCTCCGCACGCCAAAATATTTTCAAATTCATCACAAATAGGCAAGAGATAATCGATAACTATAATTCCAGTGAAAATCTCATCTCCGAATCTCAAAATCGATGAATAAAAATATAATATTAAATTCCGTAAATCACTTCAAAAAACAATTCGTCGAAAATCAGATAAATCATAATTTCAAATAGTAATCATATATCGGAGATAAACATCGAAAGCTCAACATCCAAAAAAATAGTATCACGAATCCATTTCCCAAATCATAATTGAGATAAATCATAATTAATCTCTGAAAATCAATTCATATTACCGAAAACAATTCATAAATCCAAATCCAAGCATAACAATTTCATATCCGAAATTCATATGGAAACAATGCCAAAATTATAATCCAAAGCAAAATATTATGCTCGATAAATAAAATGATAAATAAATTAATCAATCAATCATCATTTCAAGAAAATAATTGCGTGCATCATTATTTAAAACAAAAATCCACTCACAATACTATTTAGGCTACCACGCATACAGGTTTCTTCGTCGAGCGATAACTCAGGATAGCGCCCTATACACAATTATATTCCGTGAATAACAATTCAGCAATTAAATATGATTCAAAATCAATCCTCTTACGGCAACATCTCCATAGGCCTCATCATTTAGCCCTTCAACCCTAAACCCGCCCGACTAGGTCCTTACAATAGGGCGGGCCAGCCCTACCCTTTCTCAAATAGAGTAGGGTAAGGGTCATGCAAATGAAGCCCGACCCTACCCTACGGTCTGGCCCAGCCCTAAAAGCCCTACTCAACCCAACCCTAAAATTTATATATTATTTTTATTATTTTCTATTACATAGGCTTTGTTTTCTTTAACTATTATTTTCCTTGTTACACAACAATTAATATTGATAGATTTAGAGATATAGTTAATTGAATATAACCACCTTAACTAAATTAATAAATGTTATAAGTTAATTTCTATATATATGTGTGTGTGTGTGTATTAAATATGATCAACAAAAAACAATGAGTCTTGTATTACCTATATAATCATTTAGCCACATTTTGAGGAAAAAAACAATAATGGTTGTACAAAATAAGGCCCTTTTCGGCCCTATTTGGCTCTATTCAAAAGGCCGGCCCTAGCGAATCAGGCTTTTCGGGCGGGTAAGGTTTAGCATATTTAAGCCCTGGTCCGACCCTACCCGGCCCTAAATTTTGTTGACTTTAACTAGACCCGGCCCGGCCCGGCCCGACCCTAGCCCAGCCCATGATAACCCCTACATCTCCATTTCCTCCTCCGATTCTACCCAAACTTTACCACTAACACCATTTCATTAATTTACAAGTTCTAGGGCATATTCGTGAGAAATCTGACGGTCAGATTCTCGTAAATTGATAATCGAAATTCTAAATCTTTAAAAATTATAAATTGATTCAAAACTTCTCCAATCTTCACCAAATTCACATGTATAAGCTCTACATCAAATATAGGATTTAACTAGCTAAAAACCGAAGTCAAAAACCTGCCTTACGCGCCACCTACAGTGGCGGTGCGTGGAGCCACGTGCCGCAGGCCACCACCTCCGATGGCGACCAAATTTTGGCAGCAACAACTACTCAACAAGCCCAACACTTTTCTCAACTACAACAAATTTCAATTTTATCTTGAAGTGCTCGAGATTGGCCAGTGAAAATTTTCCAGAAATTTTCAAACCCTAGGATCTGGTTTTTCCTTGACTCTCCCTTTACACTGTAAATTAGAGCTAGAAGCTTGAGGAAAAGTGTTCCATGGCTTGAGGCGCTCTTGTTGGACATGGTTTGGCGGCCGGAGTGACCGGAATTGGAAGAAGTGGCCGGAAAACTAGAACTGCTACAGTGACCGTCTTGGCTTGATTTCTCTCTTTTCCAACCAAATTACGGTGACCCACCGCATAGACGTGTAGAGGAGGATGAGGCGCTCCTAGAATGACTAGTGACATGCCTTCTAGTGGCCGAAATTGGACGATATGCTGGAAAAACCAAAAACCCAAAAATAAACAACAGTGCCATCCTCTTCTTCTCATTGTTGCACTCTCCACAGTCCAAAATAAATCACCAAACCACCATATAAATGAAGAGGAGGAAGAGAGCTTTCCAATGGTAAC
This sequence comes from Rosa multiflora, assembly GCA_002564525.1. Classification (NCBI taxonomy): domain Eukaryota; kingdom Viridiplantae; phylum Streptophyta; class Magnoliopsida; order Rosales; family Rosaceae; genus Rosa; species Rosa multiflora. Next base: position 135,898 of record BDJD01004429.1, read on the forward strand.
ACATGCGTCAAAATCCATAAACGTATGAAGGAGTTATGGCCAGAAGAAGGTGAAGAGGTCGCAGAGGGAGAGGGAATCGGAGAGAGAGAAAGAGGGAGGAGAGAGAGACCTAGTAACTTTCTCTATATATAGAAAGTTATCATGAACAATAATTTTAGTATTTTGGCCATAACTTTCTTATACGAACTCCGATTTTTACGTACCATATATGCACGAACTCGGTTTAACGTCCTCTACGACTTTCATGAAGAAAATTTTCTCAAATTTTGACCCGAACAAAAATTCAACTTTTAAGGCCAGTAAAAGTATCGAAACAAAGTAAAAAGTAAAAGTAATTGCCGTTTACCGTTCAAATGACTAGTAAATCGGTAAATTGAGATACGGGACGTAACATGCGTTGTTGTTGATGAGTGAGCATGGTGCCCAAGATCATGGAGGAGTCTATCATTATAGAGTTTGGAGCCTGCGTCTGGTGGTGGTCTGATTCCCGCTGGCGAGGTTAGAGGCTGGTGCTGTCGGAGGTCACCTGGTCCAGAGCTGTAGGAGATGGTTTTTCGGTGGTTTCTGTGATGTGGATGGGTGCCCTGAATCACCCCATATTCGATCTGGATCTAGTGGTTTCTTGGGTTGGTGGAGATCAGGCCATGCTGCGCTGGCGATGGTATGGCCAGGTTGGGCGAGATCGTGAGTTGGAGCAGCAATCATGGGGAAACCGGGTTTGAGGAGTGCTGGAGATGGTGGCCCAAAGCTGGTCGTGGTGCGAACAAGGTAGGGGACAGTCGGCGATGGTTTTGCTTGAATTAGACTGGGCCTTACATGGCTCTGATCTCTTTGATATGGCTTGGGTTTGGGCTATCCTATTGGGCCCTGCCTTGGCTTATATTTTATTTCTAGTTTTTGTTTCTTTATGTTGTTTAGTATGGTCGAGCTTCTTGCGAGCAATAAATCCCTACATTTTTTGTGTAGGGCTAGTCGAGCTTTTTTCCTGGGTGTGCATTCAAAGTGCCTTGTCTGCTCTAGGTAGGAGGCAAGTCTCTTGCTTCGTCAAATGGTCGCTACCTCCTAGTGGCAGGGTGAGACTAAGTGTCGTCGGATTTATCCTCCGGCGGCAACATAATAGGAAAGATGTGCATATGGTAGTTATGTTGCGTTATAATCGGGTTATATATCGAGTTATTTTTCCGTTATTTCACCGCTATGTTAAAACAAATAGAGTCGCCTGTAGAGCACTCTTTTCTAGTTGGTGCCTAGTAGAATACAGTTATTTGGTAGAGACGCATGATAGTATTTCAGGATGTTCTCTAGATGCTTGTTGTAATATGGGGTTTAGGCTCAATGTCCCCCCCTATATTCGACAGTTTCATTAATTAAGACTTGTGGGTAGCCGCACCAGCCCTTTATTCAAAAAAATGAAGAAAAAAGATGTAAATGAATGGTTAATTATGTAATTTAAATGAATGGTGTTTTTAATAATACTCACCAAATTTTATTCTTTTTTTTTTGTTTGAAGAAAGCCCAATGTTATTATTATTTTTTAGAGAAATTGTCAACTCCATTGCAGTTCAATGAAATTACACATAATTACCCGCTCATGCAGGGCTGTCAGATAGAGCCATTACCTAAGTAATTTAACTTTTTAAAAGAAACTAATAAGCACATCCAGAAGCTACCCTACGTACACTGCCTACAAGAAAATTAAGTAGCGTAGGCTTTGTGGGTAACCCTGGTAACATTCCTCAAACCTTTAGGACCTATAAACTTCCTCCCTAAAAAGGGAGAAGTCCTTACAAGATTGAATAACAAAAATAAAACATGCCAACTGGAGCCCAAACCCAATCCAAAAGAACCAAGCCTAGAAGCCAAGTCTCCAGCCTGATGCCTGAGGAAAAAGCCTAGACCAAACAGCCCCCAACATATTGGCTTCAGCACTGTAGCCACCCTCCTTTTGATGCAGCTCTGATCGCCAAATTTTCCAATCATCCACCATCGCTTCGTTAGCCACCGACTAGCCATCGGTCACCGCCACGTTGACATCCACATCCGCATTGCCACCTGTATCCCTCAGCCCCAGCACCAATCCACTCAATCCAGGCCTCCAAGTTATAACAACCACGCTAGCTGATGCATGAGCACCACCACGCAACACCACCAGTGTCCATCGATCATCTCCCGGCCACCATTCCTACCGCACTACTCCACCTGCAGCAGTCGAGGACGTACCATCCCCAAATCGATATGCATAAACTCTTGCATCCAGACCAACAAAACACCAGCAGCTTTCCATTGAAAACCCAGATCCAAATCGCTTTGGGAATTCACGATGAAAACCCACATCACTGGTATCCCCATCACCGATCGGGGGAGAAGAGTTCCCCCACCCCAGCCACCTATGCAGATCTGACAGGAGATAAGGAGAAGCCCCCCATCGCCGACTATCACAGCCTCTCAAGCGGGAGTAGAAGAAAAAAATAGAGAGAAAAAATCATCATTCTTAATATAATTATTACCAATGTTATTCTTCTTCATATTGAAAAGTGGAAAAGAAGCTAATTGTGAAGCTAAATCATTATTGACATGCGTATTGATTTTATAAAGCTTTTGAAAAATCTAGTATATATCTTTAGGGCTAATTTATCTTTATTACTCTTTATTGGCTTGTTGCCAATTTATTACTTAGCCATTTTGATTTCATGTCCATCTATTTGTTCTCTTTCTTTTGGTTTCTTTATTAAGTAAAATTAAAAAAAAAAAAAACAGTCATAGACTCATAGGTGATTATTATCATAGCACAGCTACAACTTAAAAGAAAAGTCCAGGGGCGGCCTTTAAAAAAAAAAAACAGTCATAGACTCATAGGTGATTATTATCATAGCACAGCTACAACTTAAAAGAAAAGTCCAGGGGCGGCCTAGGCTGACCTTGGATTTCATGTGATTGAGTCAAGGCCATGGTGTTGTGTACGACGGTAATAGTGGGAGGCATGATTGCTCGAATTCCGATTGGTTGGTTCTAGTTTTGGTTTAGGTTAGATCTCGGAGGGTACTTCACCCTTGAACGCGAGTGGTGTCGGCGGCAACATTTGTGTAGTAGGTATTGTCATTGATCATCCTTTGAGGGTACGGCTCCAGATCATTGATCGAAGGAGTGGTGACTTACCGGTGGTCTTGGTCTTACCAGTGATTGTTGCAGCTTGTCGAGGAGGAAGGTACCAGATCGGTGGGTCCTATTGCCAAATCAGATTGGGCTTTGGCGGTTTCTAATCAGGGGGTGGGCAGACCCGGAATTAGGAGACTAAGAGCAAGTTCACCCGTAGTCAAGAAAAAGCAAAGTCAAGAAGTCAAGAATTCGACCGGTCAAGTTACTATTCACTGCCACTGGACATGGGTTTACACCCGTTGTTTTTCTTCACCGGTCAAGACTGTTCATTATTATATTTTTTAACTGTTCATTGAAAACAATTTTTTTGGGTGTGAGATGTTAGAAAAAATTGTTGGGGGGGGGGGGTCTCGAAAATTGACTTTTTACACATACATAATTTGGGAAAACTTCCTTCATGAAAGTTATAGAGATCGTCGATACGAGTTCGTGCATATGTGGAATGCAAAAATCGGAGTTCGTATGAATTAGTTATAAATTTTTGAAAATTTGAAAATTTTCTATAAATAGCAAAAATTTCTGGTCCTTTTTCATAAGGACAGATTTTTCTGCTTTTCTTCACTTTCACCCCTGAAACTCTCTCTTCTCTCTCCTCCGCCGAGCTGGCAGCCCTCACCCCCAGTCAAGAATTTAGTCATTTGCTTGCCCGTTTCTTTGGCCTTGGTCATGAAAAGGCAAGGCTTGCCTGGTCAAGGATGGATCGGTGGAAGCAACAAAATGACTTTGGCCGGTCAACACATCATCATTCCCCCAATTTGCCCTGGCAAAGTGCAACCGCTGCACTTGCTCTAATGTTGTGTTGGGGAAGGGTCGGTTCTTGGAGGGATTGACGGCGGCGGCAATAACTTCACAAAAGATGGCTCGGGCATCTGCTCGCTTTACTCGTGTTTGGGCTTGGGTTTAAATTAGGGCTGTCACTTGATCGGTTCGAATCGGTTAGAGGTATTACCAACTTCAAAACCAAAGCTTTCGGTTTCAAAATTGATCTACCAATTACCAACCAAAATTTTCGGTTTTTAATCATAACTACCAAATTCGGTATTTCGGTTTTCAATATTACCAACTTTAGAACAACTAATTCTTTGTAATTAAAATTAGAACGAACAAAACTAGGTTCTTCAATTTTATAGTCGTAAACATTGTACCCATCTCCTAATTAGAGCTTTCTTTTGTATATATGACATCAAGTTTGAGTCATTTTCAATAAAACTAGGTTATTTAACCATCTTTGACTAGGTTACTTAAAATACATGTACTATTAATGTAGTAATGTTCATATTATTATGAAAATTTTTATTTTTATTTCTTAATATACATGTATGTGTATTGAAAACCATAGTATATATAAAGCTAATATTTAGATAATCAGTAGATTCGGTATTTACCAAAACCAAACCAACTTTTTCGGTAATTTTAGATTTCGGTTTTATCGGTCTTGGTTACCAAAAAGTCGGTTTACCAAACTTAAAACATCGGTTGGTATTCGGTCGGTTTGGTAATTACCAAACCAAGTGGCAGCCCTAGTTTAAATTTAGGCTGTCTAGCCCTATTTTGTGGGTCTTCAAGGAGGGTGTCTTGCCACCCTCACTTATCACTTAGTAATTTGGGCGGACCTGGCCTATGAGTTGGACTATTTTGGGCATTTTGGGTCGTTATATGGTCTCCAAGTGCAGTGCTAATTTATTCGAATCATGACTTCTGTGAGAGTTGGTAACTTTCCTGAACAAGATTGGTGTATTTCAAGCGGTTTATGGATAAGAAATACCTATTTGTTTGCTAGGAAGTAGTGTTCTATTAGTACCACAATTGCTTGTATGCTAATGGAAGGCTAGTCAATTAGTTTTTCCCCCTAGAAGACATGGAGTTGTTCTTGTGTTCTATAAGTTTGTTAAAATAGCGAGCTCAAAATAGATCTGTATGAGTTGCATTTAATTGATAGAGTTTTGGGATTCTTGTATGTTATCCTATTCAAGTGCATGTCAGACTTGAGCCCGTTTTAACAGCTGTTGACTCTAATGAACTAAAAGGGAAAAAAAAAATAGAAGTACCATACTAGCAGCCCTTGGAGGTCTAGAAATATGCTTAGAAGCTCTCTTGCTCATCGATCGTTCATCATAGTAAAAGATGAGCAAGCATATATCTAACACAATCCTCTGAGATTCATATATATTATCCTGTAGTTTCGAGTTGCGACCTCATTGTCAGCAACATCCACTAGTATACTATTTCCCAATACCAGCATCGATCATCACTAACACCTACTCTCCCACCAGTCTAGATCATTCCTAATTAAAGTAAACGAGCTACTATGGATGTTTCTTGATCCCAAGTTTGGTGCGTACGACGCGGCCAAGAGAGTGACATACTGGAAGAATAATCACAGCATGCGTTTACGTCCACCAGATTTGTCCAAGGTAGCAGTAGTCTGTCAATGGCTCAATTTTCTGTGGCTCTCATCTCTTTCAAGTTCAATTATTAAACAAGAGTTTCTGCATTTTCACACCGCCTGAACACTTCACTTAATAGTAATCTTACTGCTGTCGTGTCAAATTACAATGTGGCTCCGACTAAAAACCTACCACCTTCTCACCAAAGAACAAGATCGAGCGCGTCTTTTCTCGTCCTAATTTCCGATCCTCACCTCTAAAATGCTTTGTTAGCTGTAACCCTTTGGACGTTTTTTGTGGTTGAACCATTCTTGAAAGTTGGTGCTTCATGATCAAAATATGCTCTTTAGAGGGATACCTTTAGACTTAAGTCATCCCACATAAGTGAGATTTTGACTAATATCAACAAGCTTTTTGGAGAGAGACATGTTGTCTAGCACCCCCAATGTCAGCTGCAATGGGACACTATTGGAGCTTGGACCAGAGGGTGGGTGGATTAAAGGGGTTCCACATATTTTCATGAGTCAGAAAGTCTAGTGGATAGCATCAGCCAACAAAAAACACTAGTATTGCACAGTAACGTCGCATGTGAGGATACAAGTCATAGGACATGAGTTATCACTAAGCCATGATATAATGTGAAAAAAGCTCCAGTGACTTAATGAATGGTCACACAGTATTCAAGATGTGTATTGGTTTGGATTTGATTTTGCACACTGATATGAGATGCCATTAAGTAGGAGAAGCATCGTCGTAGAGTTAATTAATTAAATCCATGTGAAGCAGTTCAATTATAAAGTTGGTCATTCGACCGGTAAACTTGTAAGCAAGTTTGTGTGTTTAGCTTTAAAATATACTTTTGACTGAAATTAAACAACGGCGGAGCCACAAATATGAAACGGGCGGGTGTGCATATTCGACAATGTGAAGGAAATTGAAACACAACTGTAAGTTCTATACGCAAGTAATACTATTAGCATACAAGAAGGTAAAATGGGACACCGAACTTCAAGCGGCCTCAAGGCGATGGTGACTAATCCAAAAGATGCTAACTGCATGAATTGAGGGCTAAAAATGAGATGTGCGAGCTATCAAGGACAACTTGGTCTTGGCCTCTTGGACTCTTGGTTCATGCTTATGGCATTTCCCACTTCAACATCAACCAGTCGAGATGATTTGCTTAAACCATTTTCGTATAAGAAGGTTTAAGATATCCATTTCCATGGTACGACGAGGCCAGTATGTGACATGATCGAATTCTGACCTTTAGCTGCGAGCTGTTTCACTCCCACAATCAGAGCATGCGTTTGTCGCACGTAGCAGAGTCAGTAATGATGACTCCAGGTTTCTGTGGCTCTAAATTCTAATCTCTTTCAAGTATTAAAGAAGGAAACAACTCTCTTCTGTCCTGACGACAGTGCCTTTAATACTCTTAAGCCCTTGTTAGCAAAAATGCTACTGATAATTATATTATTACTTTAAATTAAACCTATTAATAGTAATCTTACAGCAGTCAAATTACAGTGTGGCTCAGATCCTCTGACCCAAAAACAAAACTACCGACTCACTCACCCACCTTGGCTTTCCCACTTGTCCCCTAAATTATTTGTTAGCTGTAAAAGCCTGTAAACCCTTTTGTTGGTTAGAAGTTAGAACATTCGTGCAAGTTTGTGTTTCATAAGCAAGAGGAGTTAAGAGTTTCAAGTTTGTGTTAATTGTTGTTGTTCTGCTTTGGAATTTGAAACTCAATGGAGAAGTATGAGGTTGTGAAGGATATTGGGTCTGGGAATTTTGGTGTAGCAAGGCTGGTCAGAGACAAGAATACCCATGAACTCTTAGCTGTTAAGTTCATTGAGAGAGGCCTTAAGGTCTGATTCTTCATCTTCTTCACCTCTTATTTTCCTTTTTCTGTTTCTGATTTTTTTCTGGGTATATTGGGTGTTTTTCCCCCTATTTCTTTGGAATTGTAGATAGATGAAAATGTGCTGAGGGAAATCATGAACCACAGATCCTTGAAGCATCCCAATATTGTTCAGTTCAAAGAGGTAAGTAATTAGGTGAATTTATCCACAGATTCTGTTCTGTTCTTCCCTTCCAAGCATCATAATGAATTTTGGATTAATTTTCTCAGAAAAAAAGTCGAAGAAATTGGGAATGAATTTGCCTGCAACTGTTATAGCATGTCTTTATACAGAACTTTTTTGCATTGGCAGATAGTGATGACATCTTCTCTATCAATTCTTTATTTCTTTATACCATTGCACAAGTTTCTATTTTTCTTGGTCTGAACAATACTTTCAAAACATGCTTAAACTATGCTTAAAATGGTACCTAGTAATCATTTATTAATACACGTCTGTAAAAATATGACCTTTGCTTCCTCCGCTCTGTTAATATGAAGTGGATAATGGACTTATAACGATAGCTTTGCAGGGTTTATGTTTAAGAGTATTGGGGTCTCTTTCATGCAGGTTTTGCTGACACCAACTCATTTAGCCATTGTGATGGAGTATGCTGCTGGAGGAGAACTCTATGACAGAATAGTCAAGGCTGTTAGGTTTAGTGAGAATGAGGTAATGTAATTTTGAAGGGGGTGAGTTTTATTTCATGGAAATATAGTTGAAATATGGGTACACTAAAGGTCCCATGTAAATGAAATCCATCCAAATAATCTTCAACCTCTACTTTCAATTGGGAAAAAAGATCCATTTCATTTCTTAAAGTAATTTTCACTTCACAATCGATCATTATATAGCTAAAAGTTTACGATCATTTGCATCAGGCAAGGTTTTTCTTCCAGCAATTGATATCCGGAGTTAGTTACTGTCATACAATGGTATGTAAAAGTTGCCGCTCTTCTGCTAGGATGTTGTGTACTGCCGTTTCTTTTTCTCATGATCTTTGGTAGTATTGACTGTAGTAATAAAATAATTTATTTTTGCTGCAGCAAATATGTCATAGAGACCTTAAGCTTGAAAATACACTCTTAGATGACAGCGCAGCGCCTCGTGTGAAAATATGTGATTTTGGATACTCAAAGGTATTCCACAAATCCTAGAGGATCTGCAATTAGGAATTTGGGGAATTAAGACTATAATTAATATTTCTTCACCTTGTTTTGTAGTCATTACTAAGTTCTCTGCCAAAGTCTACTGTGGGAACACCTGCTTATATTGCACCTGAAGTTCTATCTAAAAAACAATATGATGGACAGGTAAGTCCGAATTCTTGTGCCTTCTCATCGATACTGTAATTTTGTACTGCAGGCATCAAGGATCTTTTGTATCTAATACTAAATTGCTATAGATTGCAGATGTTTGGTCTTGTGGAGTCACATTATATGTCATGCTTGTTGGAGCATATCCCTTTGAAGATCCTAAGGACCCTATGAATTTTAGAAAAACAATTCGGGTGAGTAGCATTACAACAACCTTTTCAACTGTCCACCCTCTCCATTGTTTCCTGTGTTAAGAGTTTAAACCTTATATGTCTTATGGCAGCGGATCCTTACTGTACGCTACGTAATCCCGGACAGTGTGCGAATTTCTGTGGAATGTAGACACCTTTTGTCTAAGATTTTTGTTGCAAACCCGGAAAAGGTAACATGGCTTTCATTTTGGTGTTGAGCTGCTAGATAGATTAGGCTTAAATTTGATATGCATATCAGGAGCCTCTTTCAATCTTGTTTTCCCTACTCGTGATTGCAAAGATCTGGTTTCGGATACACATTTCTCATTGTGCTCTCTCCTCATCTTTTTGCAGAGAATAACAATTCCAGAAATTAAGACCCACCGTTGGTTTGCAAAGAACTTACCTCTGGAAATGAAGGAAGGAGGAACTTGGGAGAATAATGCTGTAAACACACCATCCCAAAGCATTGAAGAAGTTCAGTCCATAATAAAAGAGGCAAGAAAACCTTTGAAGGTCCCAACTGTCAGTAGGCATTGCGTTGGAAGCAGCATGGCTATTGATGATGCTGATGTTGAAGGTACATAAACGAGTGGTGATTTTTGTATCCGAAGTATGAGCTGTTAGAGTGTACATATGATGCAAACCATACTTTGCCCTGTGAAAGTGCTCTAATGCATGGCTCTTTATGAATCTACCATTTTGTGTTGCTGTAAAAGCACACATGTTAAACTCCTTTGCTGAAAATAGCAAATGTATTTCTTGCTTTTCAAATCTCCAATTATATGGCCGTTAATGTCAAGTGATTGGTTTAATAATTATGGTAAATGGTAATTAACCTTCCTTGATTCAGTTTTGGTGTGTATGGACTAAGGTAAATAAACGAGTGGTGATTTTTGTATCCAAATTATGAGCTGTTAGAGTGTACATATGATGCAAACCATACTTTGCCCTGTGATAGTGCTCTAATGCATGGCTCTTTATGAATCTACCATTTTGTGTTGCTGTAAAAGCACACATGTTAAACTCCTTTGCTGAAAATAGCAAATGTATTTCTAGCTTTTCAAATCTCAAATTATATGCCGTTAATGTCAAGTGATTGGTTTAATAATTATGGTAAATGGTAATTAACCTTCCTTGATTCAGTTTTGGTGTGTATGGACACCATTTAAAATCAGGGTGCTTTTGCACCTGGGAGAGCAATTCAGGATAATATCCTGATTACTCGTGAACTTTTCTTTGACTTTCAGAAGAAAACAGGGAGTCTGGAGCTATGGCTGTTAAGCTTGATCTAGAAAATGCTTATGATTTCCTCAATTGGGACTATATTAAGGCCTGTCTTTTTAAATTTGGTTTTCAGAAGAATTGGATTGATAGAATCATGAACTTTATTACCTCAGTTTTCTTCTCAATTTTATTAAATGGGAAAGGTGAAGGTTATTTTCACCGAACAAGAGGAATTAGACAAGGGGACCCGCTCTCTCCTTACATTTTCATTATTTGCATGGAGCCTTCAATTAGACATCTGACAACCTATCTGTAATGCAGAAAAACCATGTAGGGTTACTCTCGTCTTCGCTTGGTTTTAGGATCTCTAATTTAATGTTTGCAGATGACTGTCTTATTTTGGCTAAAGCCTCTAGTAAAGGAGCAAGAAACATCATAAAAGTTCTAAATCTCTTTGCTACAACTTCAGGACAAAAGATAAATTTCCATAAATCCTTCTTGGACTTTTCCCCTGTTGTTTCTTTTGCTGTAATCCAACAAAAAATTACCATTGGCAAATACTTAGGTATTCAACTATTCATAATGTAAGTTTCTCGAAAGATCCAGCCAATGCTAAAGAGCTGTTATTGAAAATTACCAACAAATTTGCCGGTTGGAAAAAGACTAACTTTAATTAAATCTAATATTGCTAGAATGTCAAACCATGTAATGTCTTGTTTCAATTGTTCTTCTAAGTTTTCAAATGCTATTGATAAGGAGGCAAAAAATTTCTTCTGGGGTTCTAGTGCAAAAGCCCCTCCAGTTGCTTGGGAAAAGGTATCACTCCTAAATCTATTGGAGGATTAGGCATCAGAAATACTGTTTTCTATAATAATGCTGCTATTGTTCAACTAGCTTATAAAATATTTACTGAACCTGAAAACTGGTGGGTTCAAATCATGAGAAAAAAAATATCTGAGGAAATGCTCTTTTTTCCAAGCTAAAAATAAATAATCGTTTTCCTTTGCTTGGAAGGGAGTTTTGGATTGTAGAGATCTTATCTCTCAAAGCATTAGATGGACTGTGGGGAATGGCAAAAATATAAACTTTTGGACTTTTAAGTGGATCTTTCCTTTTCCCCAAGTTAACCTGCTTTCTAACCATCAAAAGAGTACTATTAATCGGATGCTTCTGTTAGTGATTTCATCAAAGATAAAATATGGGATAAGGCAAAACTGTTGCAGGTGTTAGATCCAGATATTTTCAAGCAGATCAGTGAAATTCCTATTCCTAGAAATGAGCAGGAAGATGCTTTTATTTGGGGTCCAGCTTCAAATGGTAAGTTTTCAGTCAAATCAGCTACTTGGCGTACAAGTAAGGACATCGATCAACACCCTCAGATAGGTCTAATTAACAAGATGTGGAAGCTTAACTTCCACCTAAAATTAAAATTTTCAATTGGCTCATTCTCAGGAAGACATAAAACAAAGGATAGACTCACTTGTAACCAAAAAAAAAAAAAAGGATAGACTCACTAAATTTAGAATATCGAAAGAGTCAAATTAGACAAGATAGAGAGAATGAATTTTCTGATATATCATTACACTCATTCTGTGGTGTATATAAACAGATTGCAATTGTACTCCAACGTACTACAACTATTGTGTACTACTGTACTACACAACATATACATGATAAGTAGTTACAACAATATATTCCCTTGTAGACTATTCCTAATAGGGAACAATGACTCACACTAACACTCCCTCTCAAGTTGGCGCATATACATCAACCATGCCCAACTTGCTTAGTGAGTCATAAAGCGCCTTCCTGGAAACTCATTTGGTAAGTACATCTGCAAGCTGCTCTTCAGTTAGAACAAAAGGAAAGCTAATAATTTTGGCATCTAGCTTCTCCTTTATAAAGTGACGATCAACTTCCACATGCTTAGTACGATCATGCTGTACTGGATTCTGTGATATGTCAATAACTGCCTTGTTGTCACAATACAACTGCATGGAATTGTTGAGTTTGAAACCTAGATCACGTAACAGATTTCTCAGCCACAACAATTCACACACTTCGTGAGCCATACCTCTATACTCGGCCTCAGCACTAGAACGTGCCACAACTTTTTGTTTCTTACTCTTCTATGTAACCAAATTACCTCCCACAAAGGTAAAGTAACCTGATGTCGACCTCCGGTCTGTGATATTTCCAGCCCAATCTGCATCTGTGAAGCCACAAACCGCAAGAATGTTGTTGTGTTTGGAAAACAATACTCCCCTTCCTGGACCTGACTTCAAGTACTTCAGAATTCGCATAACAGCATCCATGTGACTCTCACTCGGATTATGCATGAACTGACTCACCACACTCACTGCATATGCAACGTCTGGTCTAGTATGAGCCAAATAATTCAAGCGCCCAACTAACCTCTGATAGCGAGCTCGATCAGTAGGTACCTGATCTGGATACTCAGATAAACAATGGTTCTGCTCAATAGGAGTGTCAATCGGTCTGCAATCCAACAAACCTGTCTCTGTCAGCAAGTCAAGAACATACTTCCTCTGGCATAGATAGATTCCTTCTCTCCCCCTGGCTACCTCAATTCCTAAGAAGTTCTTAAGCTCACCCAAGTCTTTCATTTCAAACTCAGAGGCTAGCTGTCTCTGCAGTCTATCTATCTCAACAGTATCATTACCAGTGATTACCATATCATCCACATAAATAATTAGAGCTGTTACCTTCCCTTGTTGATGCTTGAGAAACAAGGTATGGTCTGAGTTGCTCTGCCTGTAACCAACCTTGTTTCATCATAGTCTATACCATACGTCTGAGTAAATCCCTTTGCTACAAGACTTGCTTTGTATCGATTCACTGATCCATATGCATTATGTTTCATGGTAAACACCCAACGACAACCTACAGCCTTCTTGCCTTGTGGTGGAGGCACAAGTTGCCAAGTATTGTTCTTCTGCAACGCCTCCATCTCTTCATCCATAGCCTTCCTCCACTTTGGATCCCCCAATGCATCCTGCACTTTGTTAGGTACTGATACAGCAGATATTTGATTCACAAATGATTCATACGACTTAGACAACCTCCTAGTGGACATGTAGTTGGCTCTGGATATGTTGATTTGGCAGTTAGAGTAGGTTCATATCTTTTGGCTGATTGACCTCGAGTGGTCCTATGTGGTAACACATATTGCTCAACATTAGACTCACTACTACTAGTATTAGTGGATGGACATACCTCAAATGGGTGATCTTCAGTATCAGGAAGCTGTGGGTCAGGGGTAAAAGCGATGGCGGGAGGGGCAGTCGTGTCTTCAACCTCATTCTAAGTTATGGAAACTGGTGCTTCTGCTGTTGGAGGCGGCGAGCTAGTAGTCTCAACTAGATCCGTCAAAATACCTCCTGGCTGTGTAGCTTTTCCTTCTGATTCCTCCTCCTCTCCATGATATAGCTCTTCAAAATATGAATTCTCCCCTTGAAGAGCTGTATTTGAAGAGGAGAAATAACTCATGTCTTCAAAGAAAGTAACATCCATAGTGACATATCTCTAATTCCTGAGAATATAGAGATCTCTACGAACTACACTAGTGTACATGAGGACATGGAATTATTGAGACCAATGACATCGAACCTTACTCCGTTGAAGAATGCTAGCGTAGAGAAAATTGGGCTAAATGGAAAGATGTGATCCATGTTGAATTGGATTCACTAATGAAGAGGAAGGATTTCGGGCCTGAGATGCCAACACCTCCTAACATAAAACCTGTTGACATTAATAGGTCTTCGTTAGATAGCGTGGTGAGAAAAAAATATGATAATCTCGCCTTATGGCGCAAGGCTTTTCACAAAACGCCCTGGAATCAAAAACTAGAAGACATATTCTCTCTTAATGGATGTCATTGCACTCCACTACCTTATCAGTTTGGTAGTTTCCAAATAACTGAACATGAAGCTTACGAATGTGGTCACTACATATCTCTATGGGGATCTAGATACGGAATATAATGAAGGTTCTTATGGACTTCATTTATCCAAATCAAGTGCCTCTTGACCACGGAGTGCGTTCTCAATGAGGGTGAAACGCTCACTAAAGTGTCTGTTTGATTGGGAAAGGATATGATGAACTATGCCCCTGCGTTTTCATGACAAGTTCTGGATTTGCAATTGTCACGGTTTATGTTGATAAACATAATTGGAACCCTTGAGAGTTAAGGGAAACCGCTAAACACCTGAAATCCGAGTTTGAGATGAAGGACCTTGGGAGATTTAGAACTTGTATACCGTGTCAATAAATGCTTTGGATTTTGATAAAGTCAAAGATGCACTCCCATGGTCGTCTGTAGTCTTGACCCTAAGAGGGATACGTTTCGTCCCAGGGATGATGATGAAGACTTGTTAATTGGCAGAAGTGTCTTACCTAAGTGCAATAGGCGCATTATTGTACTTAACACAACACAAGACCAGACACCTCATTTGTTATGAACTTGTTGGCTAGATGTAGCCCTGCGCTAACGCAACGCCATTGGACTGGTATAAAGATAATCTTTAGATACTTGAGATGTATGATAGATATGGGCTTGTTTTATCCCTACAGAGAGAAAAGAAATTACAGAAGTATGGGATCGGACCCCACAAGGCAAAATGCCACCTTCCGTAATGTTGGCACCGGCGCTGCCGTCCATGGTGGCCGACGTCCTCCTCCTCCCCTCCATCAAAATGACAACGATGTCTTGATGAGTTTTGCTGATGCAGGGTATCTCTCTTATCCTCACAAATGTCGCTCCCAAACGGGTTATGTCTTTACCATAGGAAGCACTACGATATCTTAGGGGTCTGCTTTCCCTTATTGCTACTTCCTCAAATCATGCAGAGATTATTGCTCTACATGAAGCCGTGCGAGAATGCATATGCCTAAGGTCTATAATTAGACATATTCGAGGAACTTGTGGTTTGAAGTCTACCACAAATGAACCTACATGCATTTATGAAGATTATGCAGCTTTTATTGAGCAAATGAAATTAGGTTTCATCAAGGGCGACAACACCAAGTATATATCGCCTAAGTTCTTTTATAATCAGCAACAACAAGCGCTTCTAAATATTGAAGTAAATCAAATCCGATCTGAGGATAATGTAACAGACTTATTTACTAAGTCATTACCTAAATCCACCTTCGAGAAACATGTGAAGAGTATCGGATTAAGAAAGTTATCTGAACTCCCATAATTGTAGCAATTAGGGGGAGATATTGACATCAGGGGGAGGTATGATATCTACATGTTCGATCTCGAAGAGTGAAGGACGTGTTATGCTCTTTTTGTCCTTCGACCAGGGTTATTTTTGTCCCACAGGGTTTTTGTTACCTGGCAAGGTTTTTAACAAGGCAACGATCAAAGCGTCATCACCAAGTTTGAGCGGCACAAGGGGGAGTGTTGAAGGATGTCGACATCATGTGTGCCTCTTCAAACTAGGGGTTTAGTGTTAGAATTGTAATATGAGAAGGTTCTATATATCTTAGTTATGATCGGATACTATTACCTTTCTTGTACTCTGTAATTCCCTATATAAAGGGCTCCGATTATCAATAATACAACACACAATTCTCTCTGCAATCCATTTTACTTAAACACAATATTTTTTTTTTTTAGGGGAAGTGACATAAGGACTAACTCTTTGCCCTTAGTCAAAATTTTATTAGTAGAGAAGAAAGGTACAAGGGGAAGGGGGGGACTAGGCCAAAACCACTTCCACAGGACATAAATCAACATGGAAATACCTGTCAAAAGTGCTACTGAAAGGAGCAAAAACAAAAGAGAAAGCAATACAACGACAATAGCTAATTAATCAAAAGCTCACTATCCAAAACGATACATAATGACTGAGGACAAATCACGACCACAGAGCCCAGCAATGAAGTTAGGAACTGTAATCCACCAAATAGAACCTGGGTTGATAGCTCCATACTCAGCTACTTTGTCAGCCAAACTGTTGCCTTCCCTGTAAATGTGGGTAACCTTAAATTGAATGGACCTAGCATAGTGAAGGCTATTTATCCAAGCCACTCTCCACCTCCAAGGAACCAAATTGGAGGAATTGAAATAATGCAAGATTATAGCCGAATCCTTTTCCAACCATATATTATTCCAATCTCGCACTTTACTACTTTAGCAATAGATAAAGCTTCAATAACTGCTAAAATTTCATCTTCAACTGCACTCTAAACTAAAATATTATCAGCAAAAGCACCTTGAAAAATTCCATCAGAGTTTTTGAAGACTCCACCAAATAACCAGCAGTATGGGGGCCTCTAAATGAGCCATCTATGTTAACTTTTAACCATCCAATCGGTGGAGGCTGCCAAACGATACGAATGAACTTTGGAGCCTTAAGCCTCAAAGATTAAACTCCAAGAGATTAAACATTGGTACAGTAACCAAAGAGTTGGAATAAGGTGAAAAATGAATAGTGGTAGTCTTTGAGGGTCAAGATCAATTTTTTGGATCTGTTACTAATAATTTTGCTACTTGTGGAGTTATTATTATAGATTCTGATGGAAATCCTCTCATTGCAACCCCAAAAAATATTGGAAGAGCTCAGTATTGACTACAGAAGCACTTGTACTAAGAGATAGCCTCATTTTAGCCAAATAGAAAGGCTGCCAAAATGCCATTGTTGAAGGATACTCAAAGCTTGTTATTGATGCTGTCAACAACAAGATCAAACCACCATGGAGACTTCTTCAAATTGTGGAAGATATTAGGAGCATTGCAAGAACGTTTAACTTAACCATTTTCAAGTACATTTTCAGAGAATATGCTTTTGCCAACCTTGGTCATGCAACCACCAAAGAAAACATTTGGGAGACTTCTTTTCCTTCTCAAGTGACAAAAGCACTTTTATTTGACTGCTTAGGACTAGGATGCCCTAGAGTCACTTGTATTTAACTCTGTTTGTAATTTCTTATAAATAAATAAAAAATTGAGCACAAGCAAGAACACATAAAAGATAAAGAATTTCGTACGTCAGTCATATCGTGTGTGGCACGGTGACCAATCAGTGCACATGTTAGGGGTGTTTTGGATATTTCACTTTAATAAAACTAGAATAATTTTGGAATACAATCAAAGTTATGTGATTTTTAATTGGGTAGTTGTATCAGTCACATGATATGACTGCCGTATGCTAGACTTTGTCACACAGAAATTCTTCTCCTTCCCTTTTTTCGGAAGTAATTGAGGATTGGACAAAATTAATAGAAGGGAAATGATCTGAGTGAATAGAAAGAAAAAAAAAGGTGCTATGGAAATCAAGAATAAAAAAATTCGAAGTTAAATATATAAAGAAGAAAAATATATCTTATATATAGTTTGAAAAACTGATTACCGGTAGTGATATATAGAATCCTCTATTACATAATATAAAACACAATTATTTTAAAAATCCCATAAAAACTAAAATGTTTTTTTTTTCCTTGGACTAATGTAAGAACTAAAATGTCAACATAGTTAACAAGAAATGCGGGTGTATACTTTTAAGGGTGCGGCTATTGTCACTCTATCATTTTCTTTGTTCACCCTATAAATATTTGAATTATTGAAAGACTATATTACCCAAATGCAAAATGACTAATAAATACACTAATTTTCTAAAATTTAAATCTTTAAGGAAAACTAAATATATATCTAATTAAATACAAAACTACTTAATTTCTTTTCTGATAACATTAATCTTCATCTTCTTCATCCAAATTTCAATTTATTACAATTTTCTTTTTTATCTTTTTGTTGTGTCCTCATCGTTAATTCACTATTCAATTCACAAAACCATTA
>BDJD01004429.1:163940-198484 GCA_002564525.1 Rosa multiflora
AAAAAAAAAAAAAAAAAAAAAAAAAAAAAAAAAAAAAAAAAAAAAAAAAAAAAAAAGACCGGGGGGGGAGGGGGGGGGGGGGGGGGGGGGGGGGGAGAGAGAGAGAGAGGGGTAAAAGGGCGTAGACTAATGGAAAAGAAAGTGGGAGGGTAAAATTGTCACGGATGAATTAATTTGTGGAAGCAAGTGGCCCTATGTGTACAAAAATAATTAAGTGGCCTTATCACTAATTAAAGTTTCAAAAGATCACTTGTGTGTAATTTTCTAATATATATATATATACACACACACACGAGAGAATTACAAGAAATGAACTTATATATATATAATTACTCATTTACGTTCTGAAAAAAAATTAAACATCTGATCAATAGTGGAACCAGAAACTTATTCTTGGATGGGTCGAGCGAAGATACAATTACGAAATATTTGTTAGTTTGTTTGATATTTACTGAAGTCACCCCCCAAACCATTAATTTGCGCTTATTAATTAATCCCCAAACTAAAAAAATTAATAATTTGGGAATAAGTTAATTTCTTAAATTAACTTGGTAGTTATATAGGTGTGAACTCATTCTCATTCCCGAATTTATTCTTGCATTAAATTTAGGGGCCATTACAAGAAATTAATGATTTTGTATAAGAAATTAATGATTCTGTATAAGAAATTTGCAAATTTTTAGGGAATCATGTCCATCTCCGACCCTCTGTAGAGATCCGCCACTACTACATCTCATCGATTTATGAAAGAAAGTAGTTGGGATGTGGACCCTCTCGGGCCTTGATATAGGTCCGCTTCTGGGCCCAAGTTGTAACAAAGAAAAAATAATTCAATTCAGTTTTACTGTCTCAGTATTATGAATTGGTTAATATGGTAAAAAAAAAAAATTATAAGACCTATAATAAAAATCTTAATTTTGCTAAAAAAGAAATATATATATATCTATACTATTATTAAGAGAAGAGGCTTTGTTAGCCAAAATTGAAAATTTTGACAGATTTAATCCTGAAAGATTAAAAAACTTTGACAATAAATTAAATCACAAGAGTAAATAGAACAATTATAAAATAGATTTTATTAAGAAAATTGAAAAGAAATTATCCCACAACCTCCCATTTTCTCTCCCACTATTTTCTCTCTGTAATAATTACCCACTAAATCTATTTTCTTTTGCAGATAACTTTTTTTTTTTACAATTAAAATTTTTCTTACACATTATTTGCATGTGATTGCAGACTAGTATATATATATATATATATATATATATATTAAGTTTTACGCTTTTAAACAAAAACAAAAAACGCGGCGGAAATTTCCCAATCCGACACATGGCTTCTTCAGAATCAAGTTCTTCACCATCTCTTCTTGTTCAAAAGGACAGCACCTTCCTGCTACACGTCAATTTGGATATAGACGACCATTATTGTATATATCCACACACGCCATACCTCTCTTTCTCTCTTCCTCTGCTTTTCTCATTGCTTTGCCTATGCTTCTCTTCACAACTTTGAGTACGTTTCTTCCATTTTCCATCAACAATGTCCTCTTTGATAGTTCCACCAGTCTTAACCACCCCCAGAGACGACGCCATCCTCCTCCACAAAGCCTTCAAAGGCTTCGGCTGCGACAAGGCCGCCGTCATCAACATCCTCGCCCACCGTGACTTCACCCAGCGAGCCTACATCAAACACGAGTACCGTACCATGTACTCCGAGGACCTCAACCACCGCCTCTCCTCCGAGCTCAGTGGAAATGTCAAGAAAGCCCTCCTCCTCTGGACCCACGACCCTCCCACCCGCGACGCCACCATCGTCCGGGAGGCCCTCACCGGGCCCAACATCATCGATCTCAGAGCCGCTACTGAAGTCATCTGCTCTCGAACCTCCACCCAGATCATGCAGTTCAAGCAAGTCTACTTTGCGTTGTTTGGTTCTTATCTTGAGCATGACGTCGAAGCTCAAGCTTCCGGCGACCACAAGAACCTGCTGCTAAGTTACGTGGCCACGCCTAGATATGAAGGTCTTGACTTTGACAGGTTCATGGTGGACAAAGATGCGAAGGCTTTGTACAAAGCAGGGGAGAGGAAATTGGGGACGGATGAGAAGAAGTTCATTGAGATTTTCAGTGGGAGGAGCAGTGCGCATTTGAACGCTGTGAGTGCTGCTTATCAGAACATGTATGGGAGTTCTTTAAAGAAGGCGGTGAAGAAGGAGACGTCGGGGCTTTTCGAGCATGGGCTGGTGACGATTCTGCAATGTGCTGAGCATCCTGGGAGGTATTTTGCTAAGGTTTTGCATAAGGCGATGAAGGGTTTAGGGACAGATGATAGTACGCTTTTGAGGGTGATTGTTTCGAGGGCGGAGATTGATTTGCAGTATATAAAGGCCGAGTACCAAAAGAAGTATGGCAAGAGTTTGGGTGATGCTGTTCGTTCCGAGACTTCTGGGAATTACAGGGATTTTCTTCTGGCTCTTATAGGCCCCAGTCATTAGCCTAAGTGTGTTGTGTTTCAGTTTCATGTGTTTAGTGTAGGCCTGATCTAGAACTATGGCGTAGTAGCGGGTTATTCCTTACTTGACTCCAAATGTGTATGTTGATTTGAAGAATGTGTTTGTACTCCTTACTTTGTAGATAATGATATGTTTGCTTTGAATAAAAAATTCGACATTGCCAGAAGAGGCCATTGAATTTGTCTCCAAATTTCTGAGGCATGAACATCAATTGGAATACTATTGAACCACCTCTTTGATTTCCAGTAGTCAAGTACTGTTATAGGTTCATTCATTCATATGTCTATTTGATAGCCTATTTGTACAGTCATATCTTTTCTATTGTAAATTGTTGCAACAGCTTAGACGTAGGATCTAGACTCCTTAATTGTAGTCTAGTTTCGACTTCTGTCAATGAGAAATACAGAGCGAGTTCTACAAATGTTCAAACATTTTTAAAACATTGCAGGTTGGAAATAAACGAGATGAAGAAGCTTCGTCTCCAAATTTTCATGCAGGATGAGAGCAGTCCGTCAAAGTCCATGACAGTAACAGATATGAACTAAGAAAATTTGGTAACATACAGTTTATCAAAGTCTCCAAATTTTCTTGTCTCAAAGACGAGAGCACTTACCTCATATGCTACAGAGCAAAAACCTGGAATTTGGTACTTGCCTGTGATTTTTATAATTGGTGATTTTATATGTATTCGATGAAATTTCTCTCCTGTCTTTAAAATTCATGACAAATTGATGAACTTGCAACCAAGGCTGTTGCCATCTTTGCCTATAGGCAGAGTAAATAAATGTTTTAGGCACATCGCCGAATCTTAAAAGGTAGGTAGAATAGAAAGTGAGACACAGAAACTGTAATAAGCAGAGTTCCCTTTCCAGTTTTGTACGTATATGTATAGTCATCATTCTCTTCCACAAGATTTAGAAAATTAATCAGGAAGTTGACAAATAAAAAAAAAATCATATTAACATAATGGTCGTCAGTGTTTCATTGTTCAACTGCTGATTAACCGGCTGCTAATTCATAGGTAATTTGGCATTCCTCTGCATCTGCAACCACACAGATTGGACATGAACGAGATGAAGAATCTCAGCTCTCCAAATTTTTGAGAGATGAAGAAGGTTCCTCTCCAAATCTTAATGGTTCGAAGATTAGAGCAATTTGACAAAGTTCATGAATGAAGCAGAAGTACTGAAGTACAGAGCTAAGCAAAATTTGTATGGACGCGGTTACCTCACATACTACAAAACAAAAACCTGCAAATTTGACAGGTATTTGCCTCCATTTTTTCTTTTTTAAGTTCTTAAGGGATAAATCCAAAATCTCCAAGACATGTGACTAAAGAGAACAAGCTAAATAAAATTAAAAAGCAATCAGAGTACGTGTTTTAGGCACCTATATATTAACAAAACAGCATATACATGAATACAGATCAACAGTTCAAAAGGATGAAGCAGAAAGCATCTTTGTATGCACCTTGTCTATCAAGTTTTTGCTTCTGCCTGGCCTGTGCAACCTTCTTTAAAACATCATCTTTAAATTTTTGAAAGCCAACCACGACCAAATTAATAACTAGTTCAGGTTGATCATACTTCTCAGCTGCCGGAGACACCTTCATCTTTGGTGCAACTGGTTGAAAAAGAGAGACCCTCAGCAGGTTGTAAAGATCACCAATTACCGCTCCTGTTGCAGCAACAGCTGCATCTCTATTCTCCATCAGAACCAAAGCCATACAACCTGAACCAAGGATGATGTCTTTAACTCCCCCAAACTTGGACAATAAGTCTCTCAACATTTTTGGTGTATAACCTTCACCTTCATCTTTGGTGCAACTGGTTGAAAGAGAAACCCTCAGCGGGTTGGAAAGATCACCAATTATCGGTCCTGTTGCAGCAACAGCTGCATCTCTATTCTCCATCAGAACCAAAGCCAAACAACCTGAACCAAGGATGAGGTCTTTAACTCCACCAAACTTGGACAATAAGTCTGTCAACATTTTCGCTGTATAACCTTAACCCCCAAAATTTTCCCAACGCACTCTAATCACCTTCTCTTCTTCTAAACCTCAGGCTTATCCCAATACCACCATTCACCTTCTTCTCGACTCCCCCAGTATCTCTCTTTGGAGGCATTGCACGATATCTAGCACACTCTTCATCTAACTTCCTCTTCATTCTCTCATCTTGTTCTTGTCTAACTTTGGCATCCCTGTCAAACTTTGCAGCTCGTTATCTTGCTTCAAGATCATAAACCATCTTCTGTCGCTTGGGATCGCATGTCTTTGATCTTTAAGGATTTTGTCCAACACTTCGCGGGCACTTTCATTCTTGAGGCATAGGATCTTTTGAGCCTTTGGAAGTTGGTACTGGCTTGGAGATCACTTTTAGGCCTCTTGTCCGGGTGCAACACCAAATCCTTTTTAATCTGTTTCTCTGTGAGCTGACTAGCTGAGAGCCTTCCTCGCTGGACGGCCAACCAAGAACCTTATAATGATCTTTGTCCATAATCTTATTCATATTTATCTGTTTCTACGTCAAGGAGATATTGACAGAGCTAAGTGGAGGCCGATTTTTTTATACAAGGTTTTGATTATGTATAAGGTTATATCTATTATTATTATTACAAATAGGATTCCTATTATTAAAATTGCATCCAAACTTATTGCTTTAACGTACAGAGCGATCAAACTCCTAAGCTTCATTTTTCAACTGACTCTTATTGTTATTCATAATGGAGATAAAAAGATATATAATTCTCTTCTAGTGGCAGAGATGTGAAGAAGCTTTTGATAATTGATTTGACGTTTAAGGTTGGTCCAGAGATATCATTTTTGCAAAAGAGAAAACTAAATGGCATGCATGATGACTCTTAAGGCAAAACAAAACAAGTATGTGAACAAGATTCAGGCACCAACAATGTACTAACCAAGCAAAGCGCTAGCTCCTCCTTAGCTACTTCACTTCCCAGAATTTGAATCTATCATCAAACAACACAACCGGTGGAATGTAACAAAATCATAAAGCGACAGCTAGCTGTAGAACATCTCACTTATGATGATTATAACACCAAAATGATCATTTCTCAGCCTCAGAAGTTGTCCTGTTACTGTTGATTGTGATCGCATTCATAATCAAGATCCCATTCTTCTTTCCAGAGGACCTTTCCTCAGTGGAAACACTCAAGAGGCCATCTACATCAATTTCAAAGCAGACATCCAATTGAAGAACACTCAGGGGAGCTAGATGAGGAAGCTTGTAACTTGTAAGTACTAATTTAAGTTCAATGTTCAAATAGAGATGAATAGCATGTATGTGATCACGAAGAAATTATCAAACAAGCAAAACCCTGCCCCTCAGCTACTAAACTTACCCAGATTTTCTATCATCAAACAACACAACTGTCTCAAAATAGGGGGGTTTAAAAGTTCGAGTACAAAAGTTAATGACAATGCTACAGCTGTTGAAGATCAAATCATACACAAAAATGTTATCTCTTAGCTCATCTTCTCAATTCCCTCAAAAGTTGTTCTGTTACTGTTGATTGTGACCCCATTCTTCTTACCAGTAGACTTGTCTTGAGCGGAAACACTCAAGATACCGTCGGCATCTATATTGAAGCAGACATTGAACTTAGGAACACCCTCAGGAGCTGGAGGAATATCGCGGAGCCAAAATTCACCCAGAAAGTTATCTAAAGTGGTTTCACTCTCACCCTCATAAATGGCGAAGATGACATTAACTTGGTTGTCATACCGTGTAGTCATACTACAGTTCTTAACTACAGGAACTTTGGTGTTTCTTGGAATCACAATGTTCATGCGATTGTGGAAAACCTGCACTCCAAGTGAGACAGGGGTAGCATCTACGAGAGTGAAGTCTTGAAGTTTACCATCTCCTTTCCCACTCAAGAGTGCCGCATGAACAGCAGCTCCATGAGCAACCGCTTCATCCGGATTAATACTCTGGCACAGCTTCTTCCCCTTGAAGACATTCCGTAATAGTTCCTGCACCTTGGGAATTCTAGAAGAGCCACCAGCAAGAACAACATCATGAACATTAGTTATCTCTATATCAGCATCCCTCAAACACTTGTCCACCGGCTCCATACATTTGTTGAAGAAATCCTTGTTCATTTGTTCAAATTTGGCACGAGTAATTGTTATAAAGAAATCAGTACCTCGATCCAAGCAGTCAACTTCAAGATCAATCGTGGACGTAAATGAAAGTCTCCTTTTTGCCTTCTCACAAGCATTTCTTAACCTCCTAAGAGCCTTGGGATTTTCACTGACATCCAAATTATGCTTTGACTTGAATTGATCGACACAATAGTTTACCATACTGTTATCGATGTCTTCACCTCCAAGATGCGTGTCTCCAGCAGTGGCCTTCACTTCAAAGACACCATCTCCTATGGTAAGTAGTGATACATCTAATGTGCCACCACCCAAATCGAATATCATCACATTTCTCTTCCCATACCAACCAGCCTGTTTCTCAAGGCCATAAGCAATGGCCGCAGCTGTCGGTTCATTGATAATGCGCATCACTTTTAGACCTGCATTGACTCCAGCATTTTTTGTAGCCTCACGCTGTGAGTTATGGAAGTAAGCGGGAACAGTTATAACAGCATTTTCCACAGTTGAGTCCAGATACTTTTCAGCTATCTCCCGCATCTTTGTGAGAACCATAGATGAGATTTCTTCAGCAGCAAATTGTTTCTCTTCGCCCTGGTGTGTAACCATGATCATTGGCTTGTCATTGGCACCTTCAATGACCTTGAATGGCCAGAGCTTCATATCATTTTGAACAGAGGTATCACTGAATCTCCTACCAATCAAGCGCTTTGCATCTGCAAATTGATGCCAAATTCAGAAACCCATTCTGACGAGGAAAAACAGCAGGGAATTGTTTATGATCGATTGAAATAACATAATATGAAGTATGATTGTATGAACAATATGTATTCAATTCATTCTGTCACAAATTTTACTAGTATTAGTTTTAGCTTCTACTCTGCCAAGATATAAGTACTAGGATTCTATTCGAATGATATATACAGTTAGTCAATTCGGTCCATTTGTTTTTAAATTCTTCTTTCTATATGTTGACATACATGGATTACTAGCCTAGTATAAAATCATTCCATGCATCCAAATGAGTCCAATAAATGAGTCCTTACGGAATTTTTCTCTTGAAAAATTTAAGATCAGAAGCACTTGATGTGTTTAGGAATTAGATATTGCAATTTATCTTATACGCACATGTACTCATTCATAGCTATTTGGACAGACTACTGCAAGATTGTTTCCAAAGCATAACCACCTTTCACCCAAGTAAACTCAGAAAAGAGGGTTTTCTCATGAAACAAAAAACAAATAGGGAAGAATTCTGAGAGGAACTGAACATACCAAATACGGAATTGGTGGGATTTTTGATGATCTGGTTAAACGCTGCATCGCCGATCAATTTCTCAGTATCAGTGAAGGCAACATAAGATGGAGTTGTCCTGTTTCCCTGATCATTCACTATGATCTCTACATGTTCGTGCTGCCAAACCGCCACACACGAGTAAGTCGTCCCCAGGTCAATCCCTATTGCATGACCCATTTCTTTTCCGGACATTCTCAACAGAGCAGAGGAAACTGGAAGAAGAATACCATCGGAAGAGAAAACTAAAATCGTCAATTGTATTCAACTGTGTTAATATTGGGGAATATTTCCCGTATCTATAGTTGGGGATAGTAGGCAAACTTCAAATCCAAGTAGTGTGATCTTTCTTTTTCTGAAAAAAAAGAAAAAAGTAACGTCATCTTTCTTTTTCTCGAAAAAAAAAAAACAGAGAGAGAGAGAGAAAAGAAAAGAAAAAGAAAAGAGTAGACACTTTCTTTTTCTTTATGTTCGTTACTTCGATTATAATGCAGAATAAAAAAACATGAAGGATACAATTGGTGCTCCAGTTTTGCATAGGATTCCAAAGACACTAAAAAAACATGGAGGATACAATTGGAAGTGAGAACATGTACGATACATCGATCTAGGGATGGCAATAATCCCCATCGGGTAGGGTACCCATCGGTTATTCGACCCTAATAGGGAGAAATTTGGGGGAAATCGGGTAACGGGGATGGGGATCCCCAATATTCGAATTCTGAAATCAGGTACGGGGCGGGGATGGTATTTTGATCCCCATCCCCATACTCACCCAATAAGAATTATCTAAAAAATATATATATATATATAATATTTTTGATATTATTTATAAATAAATATCTATGTAAACTTCATCTTTTTGTCAGTATTTAAATCCTGTCAATATATTTTTGATATTATTCAATTCACCTTGTTGGAGTTGTTAAATTATACTAAGCAGTTGATTGTGGAATTTTTTTGTCGAATACAGACTTTTATTGTTCTTTTTTAAGTGAGACTTATATTTGTTTTTGTTTGATTGAAATAAAGAATTTATCTTATGTTGATATTTGATTTTAACTTCATACTTTACAATCAATAATTATTTGTATGAATTTTTATATAATAAATTAGTAATATTGTTAACGGGGATTGGGGCGGGTACGGGGACCTAATCTCCTATGGGGACGGGGACGGGGAATCCCCAGTTTCTTATTATGGGGATTGGGGCGGGTAAGGGGATGGGGAATGAAGTCGGGTATGGGAATGATAATTTAATCCCCTTACCCTACCCTCCCCATTGCCATCCCTACTCGATCCATTAGAAATTATACCTCTTAATCGAAGCGTCTGCTAAATTTCCTCTTCATGAATACACATTCTTTTAAGGAAGAATATTCTAAATAGTCACTCAACTTTTATATGTTCGACACTTGGGTCTTAAAGTTCTCTGGAATTCACTTTGAGAAAATATAACATGGTCCCAGACTATAGTACACATGGTGGTCCGGATTGATGTAATTGGTTCACATGACTTGTACTTATTTTTGATTGGTTATCTTAATTTTTTTTTTTTCACCCAACTGCATGGTCCCCACGAAATTCGAGTAATATGATTTGTCCGGACCACCACATGGCAACACCACGTGGTACTTCAGAATCACAGAATAATTTCTTTATTCACTTTAGTTACTCCGTTAATTTTTTAGTTAATTTTTTTTTTCTATTTAATGGAATGGAGGCTAGCCTTTGCCTTCATTTTATTTTTATTTTATTTTTATAAGTTCTTGAGGGATAAATCCAAAAAGACATGTAACTAAAATAAACAAGCTAAATAAGAATGAAGAGTCATCAGGGACAAGTATTGATGAGCTTGCTTAAGGTTACTGCCATCACTGCCAATAAGTTTTTCCTACTTTAATTTCATTAACACAATGACAGAGTAAAATGTAAATGTCTTGCGCACCTATATACAAAAACAACAGATACATGATCAACAGTTCAAAATGATGAAGCAGAAAACTTTTTTTTTTTAATAAATAAAGGATTAAGCGATATTAGCTCTTCTGTAAAAACAAAAATAATTAGCTTATATAGGTCTATCAAATATAGGCAAATTATTTGCACTTTGTCTATCAAGTATGAAAGCATCTTTTTATGCACTTTGTCTATTAAGTTTTTACTTCTGCCCAGCATTTGCAACCTTCTTTAAAACATCATCTTCAAATGTTCGAAAGCCAACCCCAAGCAAATTATTAACTGTATCAGGTCCATCAGACTTCTCTGCTGTAAGAGCCACCGTCCTCTTCGGTGCAACTGGTTGAAAAAGTGAAACCCTCAACGGATTAGAAAGATCACCAGTTACCGCTTCTGTTGTGGCAACAACTGCATCTCTAGTCTCCATCAGAACTGACGCCAAACAACCTGAACCAAGGATGAGGTCTTTAACTCCACCAAACTTGGACAACAAGTCTCTCAACCTTTTTGCTGTATAACCTTCACCCCCAAACTTTTCCCAACACACTCTAATCACCTTCTCTTCTTCTAACCTCAGGCTTATCCCAACACCACCATTCACCTTCTTTCCAACTTCCCCAGTCTCTCTCTTCTGAGGCATTGCATGATATCACACTCTTCATCTAACTTCCTCTTCATTCTCTCATCTTGTTCCCGTCTAACTTTAGCATCCCTATCAAACTTCGCAGATCGTTCTCTTGTTTCAAGATCAGAAACCATCTTTTGTTGCTTAGGATCGCGCTCCGAATGGCGCCAATCTTTCTGTCTTTGATCTCTATGCATTTTGTCGAACGCTATGCGAGAACTTTCATTGTTGAAAACCTCATAGATCTTTTGAGCCTCTGGAAGTTGGTGTTGGCTTCGAGATCACTTTTAGGCCTCTTGTCCGGGTGCAACACCAAAGCCTTAGCGTGGTAAGCCTTTGTAATCTGTTTCTCTATGAGCTTAGACCCTTCCTCATCCAACGGCAAACCAAGAACCTTATAATGGTCTTCGTCTATAGTCATAGAATATATGTTTCTACGTCAAGGAGATATTGACAGAGCTTAGAGGAGCCATAGGTTTTTATTAGGAAATATTTCAGTTTACTCCCCTGAGGTTTGGATCTAACATCATGTTAGTCCTCGTGGTTTCAATTTAATCATTAACATCCCTGAATTTGAACATTAACTTTGACTGAGAGGCCCATATTAGGGGCTAAAAAGGTTATTTCAAACACATTTTCTTCTTTTCTCCTTCTCTGCTTCTCTCTCAGCTCTGATGGGCAGCTCCGAAAAACCCATCTCCATTCATCTTTATGATATCTGCCACCTGCAATTTCAAGACACTAATATCAATATCTATTCCCCAATGAAACAAAAACAATAACCCAGCAATCCACAGATTGCGATTTAAACCTCCTAGTAATCGAAGGCTCATTATCTTCTAAAACTAATCCACAGACTACAACATACTCTACAACAACCAAAAACTCCAACATGGCCACACTGTTTCCTTAGTCATAACAGACAACCCAATACAAGCCGCAAACCCAAAAGAAAGACTCAAAAGTACAAGCTCTATGACGACCTCCCTATACCGTCTTCGGCAAACGAAGACAACAAGCCCACCAACTCCACGGTGTGGTCGAGCAACACCAAAATGGTGCCTTAGACTCTCCACAACCCTCTTCGATTTTCGAGCCTTGCAGACTATCCTCAAATCCCAGAACAAGTCTAAACCGTCGACCTTGATTTCCAAACTTGATTTCCAAAATCATAGCATATCCTGTGATGAATAGCCAACGCTGGTCGACATCACGTGGAAAATGCTGGAGGAGTACGTTCCAGCCAGGCCGAACGACTATGCGGAGTACAAGAGGGAGAGAAAGAAGAAGGCGATGGAGGCAGAGGTGACGAGAGAGCTCGATCAGAGAAGACAGGAGGAGGAGAGGACAGAGAGGGAGGAGAGAGAAAGAGAAAGAGATAGGGAGTTTGGAGATTCAAGGTTGAACATTTTAGGCGAAGAAGTGTGGAGGAGGAGGGCAGCGATGAGTGGCTTAACGGCTGTTTTGGTAGCTCAAAGATCACCGTCTCGGGTGAGCAACTTAGATGGTTTTACTATTGGGAAGTCGGAGAGTGGAGGATTGGATGTAAAAGCTGGATCGTTTCAATGAAAATAAATTTGGGTAATTTTTTTCCCCCAAAATCTCTAGAAACCATTGGAGCTGAGATCACCGTCTCGGGTGAGCAACTTAGATGGTTTTACTATTGGGAAGTCAGAGAGTAGAGGATTGGATGTAAAAGCTGGATGGTTTCAATGAAAATCAATTTGGGTAATTTTTTTCCCCCAAAATCTCTAGAAACCATCGGAGCTGAGAGAGAGAAGGAGAGAAGGAGAAAAGAAGAAAATGTATTTGAAATGACCTTTTTAGGAGGGAGGATTCAGTGTACCAATGTGCACTTGCACTGACATAAATGGATGGTTAGATTATATTAAATACACTTTTAGATTATTAATAAAAATATTAATTATAAATATCGAGGGTTGAGATCATTTTATAAGTGTTGGGTCATTTGCACCATCGGTGCATAGAATAATTTCCACCTTTTTAGCCCCTAAAGTGGGCCCCTCCGTCAATTACGGAACAAATGAAATTGGACATGGCTGATGAAATTAAAAAGCTCAGGGGTATTACTGATTAAATTGAAACCAATGGGACTAACATGATGTTGGACCCAAATCTCAGGGGAGCAAATTGAAAATTTTCTTTTTTATTATGTTGGGTCCTTGACCCAAAGCACTAAAATGAGCAAAAATTATCTCACTTACCCCAGCAACAGATTTTTATTCTCACTTATCCTTTTTATAGTAAAATAAGAGTTTTGCCCTTAACTTAATTAATTAATTCCATGTGACCCTCTCTCTCTCTCTCTCTCTCTCTCTCTCTCTTTCTCTCTTGTCTAGATGGCGGACGGCAAGACGAGGTCGAAGATGACCAGTCGCCGCTGGTAGCCGATCTTGGAGTTAGAGTTGGTAGGCGACGAGGAATCCAAGCTGATAGGCGTCGAGGACTGATCGGAGCTGATAGGCAACAAGGAGAGGTCACCGGTGGTAGGCGATCTCGAAGTCGGAGCTTCGAAGCACCGGTAAGAAGCTGAGTCTCCACGTCGTCTTTCGAATCCTGAGGTGTTGCTGCTTTGGAATTGGCGCTTTTGCTATTTTACGAGAAGATGAATTACAGTAACAGAGGCCGAGCTTGGATCCCTCAGCCCGCCTGCACCCAATTTCTGGGTGGTTTGCTCCGGTTTGGTGCCCAGAGCATTTCCTGGGTGGCCAAATCGTGTGTGTGTGTGTGTGTATATATTTAGGTCAATCTGGTCCATTTA
Source organism: Rosa multiflora (assembly GCA_002564525.1). NCBI lineage: Eukaryota > Viridiplantae > Streptophyta > Magnoliopsida > Rosales > Rosaceae > Rosa > Rosa multiflora. The sequence goes on from BDJD01004429.1 coordinate 177,238, forward strand.
CAGGTCTAGCCGTCTGCACTCAATTTCTGGGTGGTTTGCTCCGGTTTGGTGCCCAGAGCATTTCCTGGGTGGCCAAATCATATGTATGTGTGTGTGTGTGTGTATATATATATATATATATATATATATATATATATATACAGTCCGGCTACGGTGCAGACGGTAAGGATTTCCCGTTTTCCCCTACTTTCCGATCACATTTTCACATCTTAACCGTTCAGTTTTTAGGTCCTAATATATAGATCACCTATACAAAATTTCAGCCAATTTCGTGATCGTTAAGTTATCCAAAACTGCAATTTACCATTATAAATACGAACGGTTCCGGTTTGACAGATTCGGTCCGTTCGTGTAAATTGCAGTTTTTGATGCCTTAACGATCACCAAATTGGCTGAAATTTTGTAGAGATGATCTATACATTAGGATCTAAAAACTGAACGGTTAAGATGTAAAAATGGGGCTGGAAAGTGGTCAAAAACAGGAAATCCGTACCGAAATTTCGGTACGGACGTCCGCACCTGAGAAAAATCCTATATATATATGACTCTTCCACTAAGGGATCCCCTTTTTTGGGTCTTTTCTAGGGATAGGTATTAGACAAACTTTTCGATTACATTTTGGCATCTCAACCGTTCAGTTTTTAGGTCCTAATGTGTATATCATTTCTGCAAATTTTCAGTCAAATCGGTGATCACTAAGATATCAAACGAGATTAAATCAATGGACGAACCAAATTTGTCTAACCTGAACTGTACATACTTATAATTTTAAATCGCAGTTTTGAATGCCTTAACGATAATCAATTTGGCTGAAATTTTGCAGAAGTGATCTACACATTTGGACCTTAAAAATGAACGGTTGAGATGCTAAAATATGATTGAAAAGTTGGTCTAATGCCCTATCCCTAGAAAAGACCAAAAAAATGGATCTCTCACTAGAAGGGCCCTGTATATATATATATATATATATATATATACAGATCCTATCCAGAGCGAGATTAGGGTCTAGGGTCACTTTTCGGTCGCATATCCACATCTCAACCGTTCAGTTTTTAGGTACTAATGTATAGATCATCTCTACAAAATTTCAGCCAATTTGGTGATCGTTAAGGCATCAAAAACTGCAATTTACACGAACGGACCGAATCTGTCAAACCGGAACCGTTCGTATTTATAATGGTAAATTGCAGTTTTGGATAACTTAACGATCACGAAATTGGCTGAAATTTTGTATAGGTGATCTATATATTAGGACCTAAAAACTGAACGGTTAAGATGTGAAAATGTGATCGGAAAGTAGGGGAAAACGGGAAATCCTTACCGTCTGCACCGTAGCCGGACTGTATATATATATATATATATATATATATATATATATATACACACACACACACACATACATATGATTTGGCCACCCAGGAAATGCTCTGGGCACCAAACCGGAGCAAACCACCCAGAAATTGGGTGCAGGCGGGCTGAGGGATCCAAGCTCGGCCTCTGTTACTGTAATTCATCTTCTCGTAAAATAGCAAAAGCGCCAATTCCAAAGCAGCAACACCTCAGGATTCGAAAGACGACGTGGAGACTCAGCTTCTTACCGGTGCTTCGAAGCTCCGACTTCGAGATCGCCTACCACCGGTGACCTCTCCTTGTTGCCTATCAGCTCCGATCAGTCCTCGACGCCTATCAGCTTGGATTCCTCGTCGCCTACCAACTCTAACTCCAAGATCGGCTACCAGCGGCGACTGGTCATCTTCGACCTCGTCTTGCCGTCCGCCATCTAGACAAGAGAGAAAGAGAGAGAGAGAGAGAGAGAGAGAGAGAGAGGGTCACATGGAATTAATTAATTAAGTTAAGGGCAAAACTCTTATTTTACTATAAAAAGGATAAGTGAGAATAAAAATCTGTTGCTGGGGTAAGTGAGATAATTTTTGCTCATTTTAGTGCTTTGGGTCAAGGACCCAACATAATAAACAGCTTTAAAAAGAATTCCATTATCTAATTTGATCTTGTTTTCATTATACAATCTGTTCCTTTTTTCTTTTTTCTTTTTTATTTGATAACATGGGGGCAGAAGGCTGAGAAGGAAAGAAAAAAGCAATTTTTTTTTATTAGGGGGCAATAAATGTTTTAAATTGATGTAATCTCCTCTTTTTTTTCTTAATCAAAGTTTTATTTGTCTAAATTTAGTGAGATTAGTTCCCATTCCGGCGACCAAAAGTTCTATTGGAGGGCAATAGATGTCTATTGGGGAGGCAATACATGTTTATTCAGTGGGCAATAAACCTTTCCGGCCCCATATGAGATCTACAACAACCTCTTTAGGATTATATCTATTAGTATTATTTCTAATAGGATTCCTATTTTAAATTGGAAATTTTAATTTGCATCAAAACTTGTTGTTTAAAAGTCCAAAAGGCGATCAAACTCCTAAAGCTTTATTTTTCAACCGACTGACACGCTCAAAGTAAGCACGTAATTTAACCCTATAAAATGTCATTATTAGTATATGGTAAATAGGGATCGTTCTATCCAGGGATTGAGGGTACACCTGTAATTGTGTAAACAAATAAAGAAATTAAACAATAAGAAGTATTATTTACAAAAATAAAACAAAGAAAAAAAATATATACAAGTAAACACAAATAAGGGGGTTTATGATTATAGAATCGGATTTAAAATAAAATAAAATAAAGAGAATGTAAAAACACATTTACAAAGGTAGAACGTAAGGAACAAATATCAAAACTACATCCATATGCAAGAAATCCGGTCACAATTCTAATAGTTGGTTATCTATGAGACGAGAATATATCAACCAAGAAACAAAGATCAAAGCAATCAATGTCCCTTATTTTACTTCCCTTTACACAATTGATCAAGCAAAGCACCTAACCAATATATTTTGAAAACAGGTTTCACACAATCAAAGCAACCATGCAAACTCAAGTTTCAAATCATTAAGAGCAAGTGAAAGTTTAGTCAATAATTGTATTAATCCTAGTACACAAAGCATGTCTATTCAATAACACAAACCAATTGATTTCGACTTTTGTCCAAAGCCTTTACTACTTATTCGAATTAGGGTCACAAAGCATGAACCTAATTACTAGCTCCAATTATATGCAATCATTCTAAGTTGTGCACCAAAGAACAAAAACATATAAAAGTTTTCCATAAAACAAAATCAATTGATCAATCTCACATAAGTAACATATAAATCAACATATAGAAATCACAACTTTATTTCAAAACATATAAACGGGCTTTAAAATTTGCCCTTAACATTATTTGTTAACTAGAATTCATAGTCTTACAAAATCAAACAAAGAAAACAAGAGAAAGGATATAATACACCTTGAAAAATGAATGATAAAGCCTTGAGACGAAGAACTTGAAGATCCTTGAAAGCAAGCAATCTTCTAGGGACGACACAAGGGTGGATGGCGACTAGGAAATTGATGTATTGCATGGCTTCTTCTTTTTCTCCTCTTTGCTTGAAAATGCAGAACTAGAAGACTAGAGAATGAAAAGGAAAATGGAGAGGAGATGGAGAGACAAAGAAGATGAGATGGATGAAGGAAGGTATGTCTTATTTATTCTCACAAAAGAGGGTATTTATAGGAATACATTGTAGTGTGAATGTAATGGTAAGAAGTCCATTATAGTGGCTTCAATGATCATAGCTGCAACTCCACCTGGTTGCTGCAATTATAAAAGCTGTCATGCTTGTTGCTTCCCCATATACTTTATGCCACACAAGTCCTTATACCTATATTTACACACTCAAGTACCTATTACAAGATATAGATATTTAGACTATAATATATTTATACTATAACAGTCTAAATGTTCTGTCCAAATGGTTCTCAAGTTTGAAAACAAACTAAGATAGATGATGAAGAAACAAAATTGAGTTAGAACTCCTATGACACAAAACAGATTTCCGGCAGACTTGACCTCAGTGCACTAAAACAGTCATAACTTCTTCTAGAAAATAGATATCGACGAGCTGTAAAAATTTCTGGAAACTAGACATCCGTAGCTTTCCAACCATATAAAGATCATAATTTTTTGAGCTCTGACCGATTTTTGACACTCCGTTGAAGTTGACTGATCTGCACTGGCAGTTTTCCGAATCTATAATGGATTTGATTTTTAAAGAACAACTTGTGTCCAATTCGGTAATTATCTTCTTGAGACTTCTAGATGCTTCCACATGTCTTCAATGCCTTATTTGAAGTAGAAACATCAAGAACCTTCAAGAATCTTCATTTCTTTCCATTTTCTTGCTTCCTACAACTCATTTTCTTCGTTTGTAGCCCAAATGTACCTAAAGACATTAAACTAAGTTAATATGATTAAGTTAAAGGAAATAACATAGCAAAATGTGAGTAGAAAAACACATAAAACGTCGCATATAATGCTCCTATCACCGACTCTTATTTATAATGAAGATAAAAACATAGTTCTCTTCTAGTGGCCGAGATGATGAAGAAGCTTTTGATGATTGATTTGAAGTTTAAGGTTGGTCCAGAGATATCATTTTTGCAAAAGAGAAAACTAAATGGCATGTATGATGACTCTTAAAGCAAAACAAAACAAGTATGTGATCAGGATTAATTTAGGCACCCACAATGAACTAACCAAGCAAAGCGCTAGCTTCTCCTCAGCTACTTCACTTCCCAGAATTTGAATCTATCATCAAACAACACAACCAGTGGAATATAACATAATCATAAAGCGACAGCTAATTATAACACCAAAATGATCATTTCTCAGCCTCAGAGGTTGTTCCGTTACTGTTGATTGCGATCGCATTCATAATTGAGATCCCATCTTCTTACAAGAGAAACTGTGCTCAGCGGAAACACTCAAGAGGCCGTCTACATCAATTTCAAAGCAGACATCCAATTTAGGAACACTTTGGGGAGCTAGATGAGGAAACTCATAACTACTAATTAAGTTTAATGTTCAAACAGAGATGAATGGCATGTATGTGATCACGAAGAAATTATTAAACAAGCAAAGCCCTGCCCCTCAGCTACAATCAAACAACACAACCACCTCACATAGAGGCTTCAAAGTTCAAGTATGAAAGTTAATAACAATGCCACAGCTGTTGAAGATAAAATCATAGACAAAAATGATTATCTCTTAGCTCATCTTCTCAATTCCTTCAGAAGTACTTCTGTTACAGTTAATTGCGATCCCTTTCTTATTACCGGTGGACTTGTCCTCAGCTGAAACACTCAGGATACCGTTGGCATCAATATTGAAGCAGACATCGAAGTTAGGAACACCCTTAGGAGCTGGAGGAATATCGCAGAGCTGAAATTCACCCAGAAAGTTATTATTGACAGTTGTTTCACTCTCACCCTCATAAATGGAGAAGCGGACATTAACTTGGTTGTCAACCCGAGTAGTCAAACATTTGTTCTTCATTATGGGAATTTTGGTGTTTCTTGGAATCACACTCACGAAATCATTTCCACGAACCTCCACCCCAAGTGACAAGGGGGTAACATCTGAGAGAGTGAAGTCTTGAAGTTTACCATCTCCTTTCCCACTCAAGACTGCAGCATGAACAGCAGCTCCATGTGCAACGGCTTCATCCGGATTAATACTCTGGCACAGCTTCTTCCCCTTGAAGACATTGCGTAATAGTTCCTGCACCTTGGGAATTCTAGAAGAGCCACCAGCAAGAACAACGTCATGAACATTACTTATCTCTGTCTCAGCATCCTTCAAACACTTCTCCACCGGCTCCATACATTTGTTGAAGAAATCCATGTTCATTTTTTCAAATTTGGCACGAGTAATTGTTACAAAGAAATCGGTACCTCGATCCAAGCAGTCAACTTCAAGGTCAATCGTGGACGTAAATGAAAGTCTCCTTTTTGCCTTCTCACAAGCATTTCTTAACCTCCTAAGAGCCTTGGGGTTTTCACTGACATCCAAATTATGCTTTGCCTTGAATTGATCAACACAATAGTTTACCATATTGTTATCGATGTCTTCACCTCCAAGATGTGTGTCTCCAGCAGTGCCCTTCACTTCAAAGACACCATCCCCTATGGTAAGTAGTGACACATCTAATGTTCCACCACCCAAATCAAATATCATCACGTTTCTGTTGCCATACCAACCAGCCTGTTTCTCAAGGCCATAAGCAATGGCCGCAGCTGTTGGTTCATTTATAATGCGCATCACCTTTAGACCTGCATTGACTCCTGCATTTTTTGTAGCCTCACGCTGTGAGTTATTGAAGTAAGCGGGGACAGTTATAACTGCATTTTCCACAGTTGAGTCCAAATACTTTTCAGCTATCTCCCGCATCTTTGTGAGAACCATAGATGAGATTTCCTCAGCAGAAAATTGTTTCTTTTCACCCTGGTGTGTAACCATGATCATTGGCTTGTCGTTGGCACCTTCCACAACCTTGAATGGCCAAAGCTTCATATCATTTTGAACAGAGGCATCACTGAATCTCCTACCGATCAAGCGCTTTGCATCTGCAAATTGATGTCAAATTTAGAAACGCATTTTGATGAGGAAAAACAGCATGGAACTGTTTATGATCGATTGAAATAACATTATATGAACAATAATTCATTCTGTTAGAGACTTTACTATAAAATTAGTATTAGTTACTCTGCCAAGTAAGTACTAGGGTTCTATTTGAATGATATATGCAGTTAGTCAATTGCAGTCCATTTGTTTTTACTAATTCTTCTTTAAATCAGATCTTGACCAGGGCCAGCCCTGGGTATAGGCCCAGCAGGCCTGTGCCTATGGCCCCCAAATTTCATGGGCCCCCGAAATTAAACCAAGTTTTATATATATTTATATATGTTAAAAAAAAAAAAGTAACATATGCCCATATGTCTTGTCGTTTTGTATTTCTTCTCTAGTTCTCCTAGACTTCTACGCGGCTACTCGGGGAGACGGCGTCTCTTGTTCTTACCTCACCTCCATAATCCCAAATTCCCAATTCTCAAATCTCAACACCTAGCAGCTAATTCATCATCAGATCATTGATTCATCGATCGTCTCCAATAATCATCATCATCTGCAATCATTCTTTTGTCTTCTTGTTCTTTGTAATGTTTTATTAATTTTTCTGAATTTCTGGCAAATTTGGGAATTGGGAAGAAGAAAATAGCGGTTGATTTTAACCTTTTGATACTAATTAACACAGCAATTTCGTTGGGCAAGTCTTTAAGTATTCTTTGCAAATTCAAATATTTTTCAATGAATCAATGATTAAGATTTTAAGGTCTGTTTTCTTTATTTTTCTTCTTATTCGATTCGTCTGAACTAATAGTGATTATAACTAATTATGAATTAAGTGCATCTTTGTTATTTATTAATGGAATAATGGTAGATTGGTACTAGGGCCGTAGTGGTATCAGTATCAGATGCAAGCTTGAATTTTTTTTTTTGATACATAAACTGATAAACCATAGAGCTGTACTCTATTATGTAGAGAGGCGAAAAGAATCAAGTGCAGAAGATAGCAAGTTTTATTGCCTTTGCTACCTTTTGCTCCTGAAATACTGACAATATATATTCAAAAAACAAAACCAAGACATGAAGAGTCGATCAAACTGACAAACTTTTATAAAAGTAGCGGAATCTGAGTGGTGAAGTTGGTTTAATGGATTATGAAGGCAGAGTATTAGTGAGGACTTCAGTAGTTTAGTTGCAAGTGACTATACTACTGAATTGTATTCTTATAGAAACCTGTAAGCCTATTAAAAAGCTACAAACTTAGTAACTTACTTAATTACTTTTAAAGAGGAAAAAAAATTGTGAATATATTCGAAGGTGGGGAGCCCCATTTTTTTTTTTGCCTAGAGCCCTTGAAAACTCAGGGCCGGCCCTGATCTTGACATATATGGATTATTGAGTTGTTCTAGCCTAGTATATTCATATAGAATCATGCCATCCAAACGAGTCCTTACGGATTTTCTCTCGTAAAAAATTTTAAGATCAGAAGCACTTGATGTGTTTAGGAATCACATATTGCAATTTATCTTATATGCACATGTACGCATTCGTAGCTATTTGGACAGACTACTGCCATATTCTTTCCAAAGCATAAGCACTTTTCACCCAAGCAAACTCTAAAAAGAGGGTTTCTCATGAAACAAAAAACAAATAGGGAAGAATTTTGAGAGGTATACTGAACGTACCAAATATGGGGTTGGTGGGATTCTTGATGATCTGGTTAAACGCTGCATCGCCAATCAGTTTCTCAGTATCAGTGAAGGCAACATAAGATGGAGTAGTCCTGTTTCCCTGATCGTTCACTATGATTTCTACATGTTCGTGCTGCCAAACCGCCACGCACGAGTAAGTTGTCCCCAAGTCAATCACTATTGCATGACCCTTTTCTTTTCCGGACATTTGTGTTCAACTGGATGAAGAATACTATCAGAAGAGAAAATCAAAATCGTCAATTGTATTCAACTGTGTTAATATAGAGGATTATATACATGCATCCTTTTGGTGTGAAGTTGTGCCGAGAATTATAGGGCACTGTAATCGTTTTAAAACATTTATATTGTTTTTTTTTTTTTGAGAAATAAAACATTTATTTTGGTTAAATATTCCATATAGTATTAGTAATTTGTTTTCGTGTAATCATTTAATATGAGCGGGGCACAATATTGTTAAGGATTCCTAGGGTTTAGGGTTTTTGTATTAGCACCTTCACACCTGTTTGTCTTCCAAACTTGAGTTGGAGGATGGAAACTTTGGATGTCGTGGATCTCACGCAAAGTAAAGGTGGATTTGATTACCGTAAAACTTAGCAAGGTTCTTCTTGTGAAGTTTTAAATGTAAAGGTGTATAGGTAAAATATAGCGCATTGAAGTGTTATATATTAGAAATGAGAATATGGTTGTGAAGTTTTAGATGTCAAGGTGTATAGGTAAAGTATAACGCAATGAAGTGTTATATATTAGAAATGAGAATATGGTTGTTTTACAATGTAATTTACAATGGCTAGGGAAAATGTTCTTCATATCGGCCCATGGTACCATAACACGATGATCTCTTAGACTTGTCTCTGGTTTCTTTTATCTTCGATTATATAGAAGATTAGGCGTATTGTATAGGGTATGCTTGGTAGGTTTCTAATGGACAAGGTGCTTATGTTCGTTTTGTTTGGATGGGAGTTGATCACGAATTCACGATCTCGTCCTCTTGGGTATGGCATAAACGGGCGTTTAGGTTTTTGCCTACCGTGGAGGTTGAAGTCAAGTTTGTGTACAAAAAGGATGTTAAATTTCTCAAAGCTACCAAGGCTACTTTCACCCCCTCTTTCCACAAGCCCATCTCTTTCCAGCCCTTTTCTTGTCTCTCCCAACAAAAAGATAATGCAGATGGGCAATTACAACCATAATTCACAATAACTCAAATCACCATCTCAGAGACTCAGACATGTCACCAGGACCAGGACCAGGACCAAGACCAAGACCTTGACCTCTTCAAACGTAGCCCTCCATACTCTCAGAAACAGAGTGCCCTGTGACACTGCAGCCAAAAAACCCCTGATTCTCGTTTTCGGTCCAACCCATCTCGTAGAGTAGTGTCGTGACTCCAACAATTCATTCTACATATAAAGTTCCCATCATTCGAGCAAAAAACAATCCATAATCCAAGAAATGACCGTTAGGCCAAAAATGCCTTTATTAAAGATTTTTCAACTTGCTTCATTTTTTTTTCCCAGACTTGATTTCAAAAAATTGAACAGTCATCATAAAATTACTATTTCAAAAGTATTTGAATGCAACATCCATCATGTTGTCCTGCATTTGAAAAAAAAATGTAGTGAATCAGTAATGGCATTAAACTAGTGCATCAGTAATTACAAGCACTTATTCGGATGAACAATCTCTGGAGACAAACCTACAACATTAGAAGAAAGAAAACCCACATTCACAAACTCACTGACCTACACATTAGAATAAAGAAAAAACCCACACTCACAAACTCAATGACCTAACAGAGCCAGAAGAAAAGCCCTGAAATTCCCAGAAGTCTCAGACTTTACGGCCTCGTTCAAACTCTTACCATACTTCTTCTGGTACTCAATCTTCACATACATCATATCAATCTCCGCCCTCGTCACCACCACTCTCAACAATGTACTATCATCCGTCCCCAAACCCTTCATGGCTTTATGCAGTATCCTAGCAAAGTACCTCCCTGGATGATCAGCACACTCCAGAATCGTAACCAGGCCGTGCTCGAAGTTCCCGGAAGTCTCCTTCTTCACCGCTTTTCTCAGTGAATTCCCATACATGCTCTCATAAGCCGAGCTCACCGCATTCAGATGAGCCCGGCTTCTTTTACTAAAAACTTCGATAAATTGCTTCTCATCAGTCCCTAGTCTTTTCTCTCCGGCCCTGTACAGAGATTTCGCGTCGTTCTCCGCCGCTACTCTATCGAATTCGAAGCCCTCGTACCTCTGAGTGGTGACGAAACCCAGCAGGAGATTCTTGAGGTCGCCGGAGGTGTACAGTCCGATGTCGCGTTCTAGATGGGTACTGAAAATCGAGGAGTAGACTTGCTTGAATAGGGCGATCTGGGAGGGGGTTCGGGAGCAGATGACCTCGGTGGCGGCGCGGTGGTCGGAGCCGGTGAGGGCGTGACGGACGATGGTGGCGTCGCGGGTGGCGGGGTCGGGGATCCAGAGGAGGAGGGCTTTCTTGGTATTTCCGCTGAGCTCGGAGGAGAGGCGCTTGGTGAAGTCCTCGGAGTACATGGTACTGTACTCGCGGGCGATTTGGGCGCGGTGGGCGGCGTCGCGGTGGGCGAGGATGTTGATGACTGCGGCGGTGTCGCAGCCGAAGCCCTTGAAGGCTTTGCGGAGGTCGATGGCGTCGGTGCGGGGTGTGGTCGGGGCTTGGGGTGTGGTTAAAGTCGCCATTGTGGTTGCAGAAAATTATCGAATTGATTGTGACAGGGAAATCGTGGCAAGAGGTTTTGAGAAACCGATTTGGATTAGGTAGAGGAGTAACGGATAGAGAACAGCAACGCGTGGAGTAAAGGAGCCAACTGCTTGACATAAGTGATGAAAAGAACCTAATGCTTTTTCTCGTGTGGGTCAATGGTCAATTTTCATGACGTATAGCGTGGGGCACGTGGGATGAAAATGCCCAGTGAGATAGTGACACATCGACTAATTGGTTTAGGAGAAGGGCAAATAATTTAAAGAAACTGATTGGATTTAGTTGCGGGAAAAATGCTTTAACCGTTTTTTTTTTTTTTATCTGTTAAATTGTTTATTTTTGAACTTAATTGAAGAGGGGCAGTTGTTGTGATTTTGAAAATTTTACATAAAGCCTTATTAGCTGAACTGAAATACAGATATATCATAGGTTGTTGTAAATATTATTATTTATATGGATGTCCACGTAAATATTCATTAGTTATATATTTTGATATAAACTCTACTTCTATATATAGAGGCTAATGAGACTGAATGAGAACACTTCTACTTTCTCTCAATTATTTTTTCTCCATCTTCTCCCTACTTTATAACACGTTATCAGCACGTTTGCTCTTAATTTTTTTCACTCTATAATGATTTACGAGTTTTTGGTGCAACTTTATTGTTTTTGACCATAACTTATAATCTACGAGTCAAAAAATTTTAGATTATATCATGGCACAGCTATTATAATTTCGTCAATTACCTTGATTTTTCTTTGTTTCATCGATTCTGATTCCTTTGTATCCTGCATCCATAATTCATGGTTTCTACAGTTTTCGTTTTCAAGTATGTTGATCATACATGCAACTTGAATGATTTATATATATATACATATGATTCCCAATGCAATATTATTTGTATATTATTCTATTTGTTTGTTTCGTTATTTATTGTGTCGTACCATAATTACACAATCATGAAAATTGCAATATCATTCTAAATAGACTTCTTATGACATATTACGTAGCCAGGTAGCTTTAGAATCCTTGATAACCTCTAATTATTGTTCTATCTCTTATCGATTGACCAATTTTGTTCATTATTACTTAATGTGAACCATCATAACTCTGTATGTGGTCACGTAAATTGAGAATTTGTTTTGATTGTTTAATTAAATGTCATCCTAGTCCATCTTATTGGCTTTTTGGCTTAGATGCCGTATATCAGTCCATATGCATATCGATTATATATTCCAAGAACAATATCATGGCACAGGTTATTTGTTAACTTATAGCTTCATGTATGTTCTTTTAAGTATAATTGATCAAGTTCATTTATTTTTCTTACTCATTATTCGGTTTTGTAATTTAAACTGATCGAAACCTGAAGTTTCTATTATATGAGAGCCTGAAGTTCCTCGAGAGTTACATAATCAAAATTGCTACATGAAGTTTCTCAGAGCTTATACAATTAACGAGGGCCAAAAGTTCCTCAGAATTATACAATGATCAAAATCGCATGTTGCTTGATCCCTTATCATATGGGGACCTGAAGCTCTAGGGTCATGAAATGTAAATTGGTAAATTGTGACATGAAGTTCTTCAGAACTTATGCAATTATGAGGGCCCGAAGATCCTCAGAGCTGTATAATCGAGTATATGAACTCACATAATTTTGATCTCTAATAATTATAAGAGGGCTGGAAGTTTCTCAAAATGTTTGGGTATTGGGGTTCCCTCCTCCTCACGACAATGTGAATTTGAAGTTCCTTATCTTATTTTAAGATTATGTTCTTCTGCAATTAGAGGAGAGAAACAAGATTATCATATTTGTGAAGTTAACCAGACCAGAAGTTCTGTGTATTTTCTTCATATATGGAACCAGAAGTTTCCATTGTTAATTTATTTATTTATTTTTCCTTCACAGCAATATTTCTATTTTATTGTATATCTTCATTACAGTACAACTTTTTTTATCCATATGGACCAACAGTCCAACGTCTCAAACCTTCAAATCTCGAGTTTAAGATTTTTGAACCAAAAGTTCAAAATACCATATAGTAGAACTCGAAGTTCTAACAGTGAAAACTCAAACCAGAAGCTTTGAGTACAAAATAAAAATTGGTTATAAACTGAAATCAAGACTTCACTTTAATTACCTCGAGCCTGAAGTTTCGAGCATCAAATTTATTTGAACTTGAAGTTGAACATACGAAATCTTAGAACCTGCAGTTCTAATAGCAAAAAAAAATCGAACTAGAAGTTTTGAGTGAATTTTCGTATGTCAATTGATATGTTTTTTTTCTTATGCTTACCTAAAACTTTCTTATTGTTATCTTATAAGTGTACAAGAAGTTCACTCCACCTTAGAACTTGGAGTTCTAATTATGCAGACTCAAGCCATAAGTTTCGAGTGAATATATAGACAATTTATCATAAAGTTTTAATCTGAGTCAACCTCAAACCTGAAGCTTTGAGGGAATTATTTTGACACTAATTTAAAAGTAAGCAGATATTTAACCGTTGGTTTATGACGAATAAATATGAGTATACCCCAAATTTGTAATCATAAATTTTTGTAATTAAAAGAGATCAGAACTTGTAGTTCCTTGATCCTTAATTACCTGTGGACTTGAAGTGATGACCATCTAAAGTCCTTCACTCATAAGTTATGGTCATGAAGTTTAAACTCAACATTTCGAATATATCTTTTTGGCCAGAAGTTCAAAATGCATTTGATGTTATTAATCTACATCAAACAACAATACAATAATTGAACGTCATGCTTTACCGGTATAACACGAACCAGAAGCTTCATGTATATCCTATGAGATCTACTGTTCAATTCTTGCAAATTTGATTTGTGTCATCTTCAAACTTACGTTTTAAGTGACTTTCAGACAATGCAATTTTATCCATGGTGTCCAGAAAACATTACTGAGGCTTATGCTTATGGGGCTAATATAACAAATCATCTTAGATCTTACATATCTGATTGATGGCTCTAGAAGAGCACATATTATTGTCTCTTTTCATCCTGTGCCTCCAATATTACCAGAGATGTATAACCTCTCCCTCTCATGGATCTCATTGATAAGAAAGCCGATTGACATGGTTATACCATGAAATGCCACCAGAAGTGGATCATGGCAAGAGTGAAATAAGGAGTCAATGTAAATACTATCCTAGCATCCACATATGTGAGGAGATTGTAAATTGGGTGTGTGTCGCCTATGACACACTATATGGTTGATGATTATCAAGCCACTTTCGAAAGGGCACTGGTCAAATTAAATTGCATTGACAAATAAGAACATTGACATTCATCTCACATGCCTGACGTCTTTTACTTACAATAAGTAACTTGAAAGCGTTATTGTGTTATTCCACAGATTTATAATAACCTCGTGAGATTTCATGGAAACTAAATGTTTCTAAATCCGATTATCTAGCAACCTGATGTTCCTTAAGAGCTTGTCATAAATTGAAAACAAATTGAAACCTTAACTTTCCTGGATCTCCAATTATATGAGGGCCTGAAGTCCTTCCTCTTTATGACTATAGATTTATATATGTGACGCAGAACTTGAGGTTCTCCACATGATAAAGTTACTTGTTCTTATGGATTGTAGTTTTTAACTCGAAATTTTGAGTATATCATTCTGGCCAGCAGTTCAAAATGAATTTGGTCCATTCCAATTGTCAATATTTCACAATTGATGTTTACTCAAGCTAAGGCAACACTCATATCAAGAGTTGTAGATCTTGATCTATGGCTCCAAATCAGCTACTATCATGTTACCAAATTTGAAATATTGACGCACTGAGTACCTTCAATATGGTTGGAGAAGACCGTTTTGCTACCTCATATATATTGTGTAAAATTTATACAATAAATTTAGGCATATAATGTCATGAAACCAAATACACTGTTTTGGCTTGACCGGTTACGTCATCTTTGTTGACCATGTTGCATGGAATCACTTACAAGTTTTGATGATTGCTAACCTTACTCACAAGCAAATTGTTTATTTACCGCATATTTGCGAGTTGTCACTTTAATGAGACAATCATCCTGCATTGAGGGGGAGAAAGATTGTTCCTGAAGAACGACATGAATTGGTGTGAGATATTTATCCACCATCTCATTTTGATTTTGGGAAATATCTAAGCTAGTGATTTGATAAAACATAGTGACAAAATTATATGCTTAATACAAAAGCATCTGCCTGGGTTAAAGTCCCAGAGACCAACCATATTAATACAAACAATGTAGACTCTATTTGAGTTGTGAGATTCAAGTGTATCCAATTGACATGATTCTCCTAAAGAGAATGTCATTAAACAATATCACAGCTCCTAATATGGCTACACATACAAAAGGTGTAGGTACGCCATTAGGAAATGATGTATTGATGATACAATAATAAATTAATATGGTTGATGCTAATGAACAAAGCATGTTTTGACCTAAATCTTGGTTTGGGTTCGCCACCAACCAATGAACATCTTCACTCCAAAAAAAGTGATAGATTTTTTAACGCATTTTTTTAGTATGGTCAAAATAAGACAGTCTTCCCGCCGTTAGGGGAAGGAAAGACTACTATCATTTGAATAACGGTGTGAATTTGTGTGGATTATATCCACCAGGTCTAAAGTTTTAACCTCCCAAAAAGGGAATATCATACAAGCCCTATAGTGCTCTATATGAGATTATAAGTAAAAAGATCCACATTCACTACATAATTCATATATGAGAGATGATTGTCCTAGAAGCGACAATGTATGCCCCAGAAGTGGCATGTGTACCCAATATCAATAAACTTATTATGGCTAATGCATGCATATAAGAATATGTGGGATCTATGATTGTTGATCATCGATGATAATTTACATTTGGTAGCTACCAAAAATCTTTAGGGGCTGTATGGATGCTATACCACGTTTCACCATGAATGTCCACAAAGTATATTATTGGCCAAATTGGAAAGAGGCAATTCCAATGAAATTAAATAATTGAAACGTGATGAAATACTTGGACCTTTAACCCTACATGATGCAAAATGGTATTTACTAAAGTGAAGATAAATCACTATGACACAATGCCTATTTATAGAGACATGAGATTATGAATACCTTCCCTTATACGAATGACAATTTTCTATAAGTACAGTGTTACATATAGCTTTTATATTGACGAGAGATTTATGGCACGTTGTCATCGTATTATGAAGATCTTAAAAACACATTGCTAAAAGCAAAATCTCAAAAGTAAAGTGTTATTATAAGCGTATTGCTTATCAATCCTCAAGGGATTCAAATGCAAGTCCATGAAAGGTTGAAAGAGCCTAAAGCTCACTCATGGAATCAAAGAGTCTAAAACTAGCTCATATGTACTCATTTCGTTCTAGTCAACAAGATCTAAATTGCCTTAATGAGTACTATGACCAGACTACTATTGAATTTGAATTATGATTATTGTGTTGCAACATATTTTAACTTTCGCGAAGTTATGAATTACTTAGAGCTCTTGAAGAGCTTGTATGAGACATATCAATGCACAAAGATATTGATGTGCAGTGTATGGCTAGGTATGCCATGATGATTTTTCAATGTTTTAAACTATACAAAGTTAAATGTGTTAATTTCTTTATATTGTTTAGCTATTACTTTGTGTATGAATTTGAGTATATGAGATTGTTTCTAACCTTGTCATATGAGGTAAGGCTTATTGAAAATCGTCTAGCTTTGTTGGTATTGCTTAACCTTTGCAGGTATGAAAATTTGTGATCAGCCTCTATATGCAAAGCACACATGGTCTCACTTCAGTGATAGACACATTAAACTACTATACATGATACATGTTGCCTATCGCATACGTAAATAAGGCTTGCAACAATCAGGGGGAGCATCCGGAAGTATGCTACCTAGAACATATGCGTGTTGTGCTCTTTTTGTCATTCGACCAAAGTTATTTTTGTCCCACTTGGTTTTTGTTACCTGACAAGGTTTTTAACGAGGCAACAATAAGCGCGTCCAATACCATCATTCATTGGTGGACATCCAAGGGGGAGTGTCGTAAATATTATTAGGGCTAATTAATGTTTAGTACCCTGTGGTTTGGGTCGAACATCAATTCAGTCCCTCGACTTTCAATTTCATCAAAAACAACCCCACACTAACATTTCTCATTCAATAGGTCCATCCGTTATAATTCCGTCAATTTCAACCGTTTAGCTGCTGACGTGGCGATCCAACTCAACATAGGTGGGCCCCACATGGAAGCAAATTTCCCAAACTGACCCTGGCCAGCAAAATATGGAAAAATCCAAAATAAATTCTAGATTTTGAGGTTGGGAGACTGAATTGATGTTCAATTGGACCCTGGCCATCACTTTGTATCCATTGGACCTCATCACGCCTCTAGCTCCTTCAAACCAAGAAGTCGCCAGAAACCCAATCGTGCTTATACCGTTCGATAAAGGTGACTCGCACATCGGATCCAGGACCAGAATTTGGGTCCTGGTCGAAGAAGTCCTAGACTCCAAGAATGATCAGGAACCGTCGTAGTAGATCCGCGAGGCGGCGGTTGTGACCCTGACGCAGTTGAGAGAGATTCCGGTGCTGGAAGGAAGCAAGGTGACAAAGAGGGAGCTACTGGAGAGGAGATTCGGGATCTTGGTGCCGGCGGGGAGCGATTTTAGGGTTTGGAGGGGAGAGCGAGAGGGGCGAAGTGGAATTGGAGGAGAGAGAGGGAGGGCTGGCCTTTAGGGAGTCCGGTGGAGCGACTGCCACTTGGGGACGAGGGACTGAGAGATGGCCTCGAGAGTGAGAGCCATAAAGAGGTAGCCGGAATCAGAGAGGACTTCAACGGCGTTGAGGATGCTGTGGGAGGGGAGAGCGGAAGAGAGAGAGAGAGAGAGGAGGGAGATGAGGAGGAGGAGGAGAGAGACGGCGGTGATCGACGGCGACGCCATTGATGGAGCTTCAAGAAAGATTTAGGCGGTTGCAGAATGCAGAGTGTGTGAGAGTGAAAATGGGAGTGGCAAGATTCTAAAAAACGCTAGGCGCTAGTCGGGCGGAGACCCTGGGACTAGCGCCTAGGGGATTAGGTGGGAGCCTAGGCGGGGACTAGGCAGTTTTTTATTTTTTAAATTTTTAATTATTTTTATGACATATAGTTATATATAATTAAAAATATTTAACGTCCAAAAATTATTTAAAATTAATCAAAATAATTAAAATAGAGAAAATGGTATTTAGGAATTTAACAATCAGATAAGTACCAATCATCCCACATTCAGAACCTCCCATCTCCAGTTAGACTTAAGCCAAAAACGCAAAGATCATCGTCTCAACTAGCTTAACTATTTCACTATCTCTGTGGAAAGCTCAGTTCTTTATAGTGCACTCTTTCAATTTCAATCTCAACACCTTCGCTCTAAATCCAAAACCCCATATCACAATTAATGAAAAACCGAATCCATATTCTGTTTCTCTCATCATAAAGTTTCAATCTTTGTAGTGCTCTTTGAAATTTCAAACACCCAGAAACAAACTCAAAACACAATTCGTTATTTCTCTGTTTCTGTGTTACCCAATATACCAGATTTCAATTGTTCTATGTGGGTGTTTCTGGAAATCAAGCTTGAAATCCAAATATGGCTGATGTAGAGCAAATCATTCAGATTCATGACACATCATCGCTGACCTCAATCACTCAATGTTCTCGTTCTCCTCCTTCGAAGACATCCCAAACTTTGCGCCGACAAGCCGCCGCATCCCGTCGCAGCCACCTAGAAAGCCTCCATAATTTGCAACCGCATCTGAGTTGGTAACTCACTCCTCCTTGCCTGGACCCTCCTTTACGATGCAACTCGAGCCGTCGTATATCAAGAAAAGCCTAGCGCCCAGATCTAAACGCTCAGCCGTCTAGACTCCGCCCAGACCACCTATGTGGCTGCTGAGGAGCCAAACGCCTACCACTCTCGCCTAGCCTATAATCGGAAATGTGACCCGACTCCCAGTGCCTAGGCACTGCCTAGTCGGCCGCCTAGGCCGTTTTTTAGAACATTGGGGAGTGGGGAGGTGAATTTAGAGGGGCGGTTTTTCTTTTGGTGGGAAATTGTGGACAGGTGCACTATATATATTATTTTAGTTTGAAATATACCAATACCATGCAAGTGGTCCAGTGGTTGGGGCTTTCATTTTCATGTGTGTTGGGAGGTGTTCAAGTCTCCCCAACCTCAAAATCTAGAATTTATTTTGGATTTTTCCATATTTGGCTGGCCAGGGTTAGTTTGGGAAATTCTTCTCCATGTGGGGCCCACCTATGCTGAGTTGGATTACCCCGTCAGCAGCTAAATGGTTGAAATTGACAGAATCATAACGGATAGACCTATTGGATCAGAAATGATAGTATGGGGGTGTTTTTGATGAAATTGAAAGTTGCGGGACTGAATTGATGTTCGACCCAAACCACATGGTACTAAACAGTAATTCTATGTGGATGTCCACGTAAATACTCATTAGTTATATACTTTGATGTAAAACCTACATCTACTTCCTCCCAACTATTTTTTCTCCATCTTCTCCCTACTTTAGAACATAGGTGAATTTAGAAATAAATTCTCATGTATTCAAATCTCATTATAGAAAATTTTTCATATCTTTAAATAATATAAAATTTTACGTTTATAACAAGCCAGCTAAAACTAAGGCCCCCGTTTGAACTTGCTTCGCTTTTAAAAAAAGTCAGCTTTTGTTTAAAATTTTAGATTTTATTATGTTTGGTAAATAGATAAATAGATAAAAAGTAATTTTAGTTGAAAATTATAAGTCTGTGGCAGTAGAATTTAGAAGCAGCCCAAATGTTGCTTTTAGAAGCTATTATGGATCAAAACACACTTTGAAGTTGTTTTATGAACTGACAACACTTTTTAAAAGATTATTTACCAAACGTGAAACTATTTGTTGATACCCAAAAAAGCACAAAGCATGTCGTATGTGTATTTCAACCCCGATAAGGAAATACACATGCAAACCACATTCGAAAATACAAAAATTACATATCTTCTTGAATCGTCATGCCACGCATGTGGACCCAAGCCACAACTACTCTCTTGGGGCTTGCAGAAGTGGCTATGGTGTGCAAGGTTACGGAAACACATAATGCTCGTTGTGAGGGCGAGTTTGTGCTTTGGATTTCTAGCAGCGATAGCCCTCTTGATAGAGCGAAGACCAGGCCCAAAATTGATCGAAGGTGTGACCCAGGAACAATTTTGTTATGACTAGCTGGATGGTAACAGTAGCTATTTGGCTTGACGATAACGGCAGCTATTTGGGGTTAGATGATAACAGCAGCGATTTGGCTTGATGATAACAGCAGCTACTTGCCCTGACGATAACAGCAGCTACTTGGCCTGATGATAACAACAGCTACTTGGCAACGAATTAGACTTGAGTTCATAAGAGCAGGGCTTATATGCAGGAAAGGTGTGGGAGCTAGATGCATGAGAGTTTAGCAGAGAGAGAGAGTTCCGGCAACAACATGGTTCTGGGTTTTGGGTTAAGGTTGGTTGGAAAGAACAGGGGTTTAGAGACAAAGCTTGGTCTCTTGCTTGTTGCTTCTGGGCTGTTGTGGCTTGGTTTCCTACGGCAACGAACTCGCCCTTTATAGACGGGGAGGATTTGTGCCAAGAACCAAAGGCTTTGAAAGGGCATCCTTAGTTTTGATGGGATCAATCTAAAACCTTCAGCTTTTGTTTTCCCCATGAAATCAAAAGAATGAAGGCTTGCTTTGGCCATGTGGGTAAAGACTGGTGGCGCGGGTATGGGACGGCGATGGGGATCCAGATTTCGTACTGCTGTGATCTTTCGGAGATTCTAATCCCCCAATTTCTGGTATTGAAACTTGTGATTACAGACTTTTAGGGTTATTGAATGTTGAGATGATGAGATTGCTAAGGATATGGGTTAGGAGGCTTTTCCCTGAATTCTGGACTCTTGCCGAGAAAGGTGGAACACCAATTCCAGCAGCAATTCTGACAGACGGTTTATCTCGTTTGGATGAGAAGATGACTTTAATGGGCTTTGGGTAAGAGGTCATATGGACTTTGAATAAGAGAATGGCTTTAATGGGCTTTGGGCTTTGCTGGGCTTGCTTTTCATCCCTCTCACACTAGCCCATATTAAGATTGTAGTCCGTCGAGCATGAATTTTGGTTCCCAAGTCCAAAATTATTGACGAACTTTATCTTAATGATAGGCCTCACAGGATCCGTTACCTTCCACACCACATC
>BDJD01004429.1:203036-219715 GCA_002564525.1 Rosa multiflora
GAAAAAGCATGCTGTGATATGGGCAATACAGTCTTAAAATTTGATAGCTGCTGCTTTGCATGTTGCTTGGCTTCATTAATTGCTTATTATATACTATAACTCTATAAGCTGGTTTCATATTTGGTAGAGACATGGCTTGAGAGAGGGATTCTCCTAAAAGAGCATGTATAGATTGACTAGCTCTTACTACATGGTTTTAGGCTTATGGAAAATCTTGGTGTTATGTATAGTACTGAACTACTAGCAGTAGCTAAGGGAATGTTAACAGCAGCTCAAATTTTGGCTATGAAACCTCTAGTTTGAAAGAATGCATGGTGGTGCAATAACATGGCTAGGAGATTAGATGTTAGAGTAGGTTTACTAAGATTTGTGTGTTTGACTATGGTTTTGGGTTTAAAGAAAGTTCACAGCAGCTCATATTTCTGTAAGCTAGCTTGATATTTGGCATAGGCATGACTTGAGACAGTATTTCTTAGGAAAGAGCATGAATAGATCGATGACTCATGAGTTTGATTAGCTCTTGGTAACTCTTTTTTTTTTTTTTGTCTATCGATGACCCCTTTCTTTGCTTGGCTTTGGCATGATTGAATATTCTTTGCATACCCTTATGATTCTTTTGAAGTTTGATCCAATCTTCAGCATGGATCTTAACTAACTTGGCTTGGCTTCACTTTGAAGAAGTACCTTCAATTTCACATCTCGATCACAATGTTTTTATAGCAGCTAAGTTGTTGATTGAATGATCATGACACACTTCTTTTGGTTTTTTATAGGAGCATCAATAATTGAAAACTGGAAAACAAAGCTCCATCCCGCCAGTAAATTCCAGCAGCTCAGCCCCCAGGTAAGAATGTACAGTGCAGATGCTAGCTTTCCTCGATTCGTATTAATCCCGCCAAAAGAAGCTTGCTTGCTTTGTCATTATCAAGTCATTCGAATTGGCATGAGAATGATATGATTGTTTGCTTGGAGAATTTGAGAATCTTCAGCCTTGGATATGTGATTTGGTAATGAGGGCTCTTTTAAATATTCTAAAGCATGACTACTGATTTAAATGGAACACAACCATCTTTAACAATGGCATGAGGCTTTGCTTGTTAGCCTGCTCGAAAAGGATACTTCTAATTATGAGCTTTTAGTTGATTTAGGAAAATAGTGACGATAAAGATGAAACTTAGTTCTAACTCATTGGTGAAGTAATGCCTAGTTAAGGGTATGGCTTTAGAAAGTGAATTTGTATGGAATGAGGACCTAGTTTAGGACGATATATTTTCCTTGCATGTTGGTTTGTTGCTGTGCTTGTTTTGGTCTGTGTGCAATGTGTAGCCTTCTATTAACATATGCATAATAATAAAAGATTCTAATACTAAGCCTGGCAAAATCTCGGTAGTAGTTATCAGGATGTCTAGCATGTGGATCTTTGATGCTCATAGGAAGAAAAGATAAGCATGGATAGATAAAAAAAATGGGGATGGCTACGTCATCATGATTATTGAGGAGTTTTTATGTTAATGATGACTACATAACAAAAGAGGGTAGATAGTTCCTAATGATGGAAATTTTAGAATTTGGTTTTGTGCACTTCTGTTTTTGTATAGAGAAACTCTTTATCAAACGAAGCTAATGGTGTTGAGTGCTTGATTACAAAAAATGCATGCAACCTGCTTGTGTTGTAACAACGATAGCTTGAAGATTGATCTTAGGAGTGTGCTTGTTTGCTTGAGTAACTATAGCATCTGAAGGCTTGGGGCATACTTGAATAATTGTTTGTTAAATATATACACACACACACACACACACACATATTTTGACTGCATCATGAATGCCTTTTCCAGTTTTTAAGAATCTCCTTTGTAACTGGTTCATGGTCTTGCCTCAGATTGGATCAGTATTCCATTGAAGATGAAATGTCAACTTCGTTAGTTGATACAAGTTACAGCAGCAACTATCCGGCCCAGGCCTATTGACATGAATGGGGGTTTAGCATGGCATCTTAGCATGATTGGATATCCTCTCCCATTGACACCAAGAGGACTCTGCTTGTCTTTTGTGTATAGTTTAAATAGAAGTTTTGCTTCTTATCAAAGTCACAGCTTTTGAACCTTGTGAATTTGATAGGGAAGTTGCAATTGGAAGATGGAGTTTGCATGAGTCACAGCCTAGTTCCATGAGAGGAACATGAAAAGAGGTGTGCGCTTGCACAATCGTTACTGGCAATGGTTCTTGATCCCATGAACAAAGCCTGAGGGATAGATTGACATCTACTGCTGTTAGAATATTGTAGCTTGAGATATGTTGCTGTGAGGAAGAAGACACCAGCTAGACTCACAGCCTAGTCCCCAGTGAAGTCGCCAAAAATGTGAGGGCGAGTTTGTGCTTTGGATTTCTAGCAGCGATAGCCCTCTTGATAGAGAGAAGACCAGGCCCAAAATCGATCGAAGGTGTGACCCAGGAACAATTTTGTTGGGACTAGCTGGATGGTAACAGTAGCTATTTGGCTTGACGATAACGGCAGCTATTTGGGGTTAGATGATAACAACAGCGATTTGGCTTGATGATAACAGCAGCTACATGGCCTGACGATAACAGCAGCTACTTGGCCTGATGATAACAACAGCTACTTGGCAACGAATTAGACTTGAGTTGATAAGAGCAGGGCTTATATGCAGGAAAGGTGTGGGAGCTAGATGCATGAGAGTTTAGCAGAGAGAGAGAGTTTCGGCAACAACATGGTTCTAGGTTTTGGGTTAAGGTTGGTTGGGAAGAACAGGGGTTTAGAGACAAAACTTGGTCTCTTGCTTGTTGCTTCTGGGCTGTTGTGGCTTGGTTTCCTACGGCAACGAACTCGCCCTTTATAGACGGGGAGGATTTGTGCCAAGAACCAAAGGCTTTGAAAGGGCATCCTTAGTTTTGATGGGATCAATCTAAAACCTTCAGCTTTTGTTTTCCCCATGAAATCAAAAGAATGAAGGCTTGCTTTGGCCATGTGGGTAAAGACTGGTGGCGCGGGTATGGGACGGCGATGGGATCCCAGATTTCGTGCTGCCGTGATTTTTAAGAAATCATAATCCCTTGTTTTGTGCTATCGTAAATTATGATCACAAACACCTAAGTATTATCGAAAATTGGGGCAGGATTTTTGGAGGATAAGAGTTGGGAAGCTTTTGTATAGATTTGGGGTTCTTACCCGAAAAGAATGGAGTAGTAGTCCCAGCAGCAACTTGACGGAACCACATTCTTGATTTGGAGAAGACGACTTCAACGTCCTTTTGGGCTACGGGTTCTAATGTAGTGGACTTTGGGTAAGGAATGACTCTAGTGGGCTCTAAGTATTGTTGGGCTTGCTTTCATCTCTCTACTAGCCCATGTTAAGATATTGGCCCTCGGAGCGTGAATTTTGGTTCCGAAGTCCAAAATTACCGACGGGACTTATCATAACGACGGGCCTCGCATTATCTGTTACCTTCCACACCACATCCCGCCGTATAAGCCCCAAATGTAGCTTGGGCCTACGTGTATTGCATGGTAATTAAGCGTGTTGGCTGCTTTGAAGAGGCACGTTAGTTGTTTGAGAATTTGGGCTTGTTGTATCTCTTGCTAACTAGAAGGCTTCCTTTTGGCATGAAATGGGCTTGCTTGAAGGCCCAACTAGGTTACGACGTTGATGACTCACCTTCTTCACGTGTCACTTATTAAATTTGAACTCGTGGAAATTTGGGTGTCAACACTCGTCTATTGATTCAGCGTCATCGTGGTCTCGGTTGTACCTAACATCCAAGCCTGATAACTTGAATCAATAGCGAATTGGTGAATTTGAGATTTGGGCCAACCTTTTTTCCTTAAAACAAGCTAAAGAAAATAGTCAGCCCAAGATTTCTTTATCCTTCTACTAGCTTCGACTTCTTTCCCTGCGGCTGTCAAATACACTGCTCAACCCAAAGATCCTTGAGAAATATCGATCCCTCCTGTTAGTTGGCAAAGAAGAGACTTTTTGACCAGTAGAGAGATATCCTCTTCTTCCTTAAACGGGGCTCACAATTCTCAAACTTCCTCGTCAACCTCGTTCTAGGTTTTGTGCCACCGCAACTGTTTTTACTGCAATCTTTGTCGACGGCGACAAGGACCTTCTCCCTCTCCCAAAACTTCATCTCTCAAGTAAGTTTTTTTTTTCCCAGACTTTAAGGCATAAATTGTGTCTAGGTTGAAGAAGAAATATTTTATCCAAAAATCATGTGTTCCTAATGAAGCCTATATAAAGGGAGATTTGAGACTATAATGAGCGGAGTTTTGCCAGTGTAAAGAAACAATCCAGCATAATCGAGCAATACCCAAAATACTTAGAAACACCTACAACAAATCAAGCTCTCAAGCCTTTAAGAACAAAACCCAACTCTTAGCCATTGTCTCCCAAAACCTCCTTCAAACCCATCTTCCAAAAACCCAAATCCAGAAAACCCCCAAATTCTCTCACCGCAGTGTGTTTCTAGCTCCCACACCATGCTTCATGCTGTCAAGCCCTATTCATTATTTGAATCACGCACAAAGTCATCCCAATAATCGGATTATTGGGTTGATTTTGGTCTAGTCAATGTTTAATTCAAAAAGGACCCTCACACTTTTTTAATTCACAGTTGATTATTCTCACAACACAGCAGCAACAATTTTTTTTTTAAATCACAGTGATCCCAAACTAGCCCTAAGTCCTTACTCCGGCCGTGTCAGATCCTTAAGGGCCTTATGCCGGTCCAACCCGCCCTTAATCATGCTTGGGCTGCGGTGGACAGTTATTAAATGAGCCCAGCTCGTACTGTGCTCAGGCTAAAGCGGCTCGTTTGACACCTTTAATTGCATATGTTAGTTGATAAGAATACATTGTCATGGCTAGATAGTATATAACCATAATTTTATGCTTTTTCATTGCCTGGATGTAGATCAAATTATCCAAAATGCTTTATTTTGATGGCTATATCTACACTTGATCTTTTAATGGCATAAGGATATCCTCTTGGACACATACAACATAATCGAAACTTTCACTCTTGGGTCGGTCCCTTCCAGTTTTTCAGTCACTTAAAATGAAATTAGAGAAAGCCAAAAGTGATACTGACTCATTTGATAACGCAAGGTACAAAACCAAAGAAAATTCTCATTTCTAAACTATAAAGAGTAAGAAGATACCAAAAGTTTCCAAATTAATTCCAACCCATTACCATTTCACTTGTTAAATAAAATTATTGTTGCTTTCTATTGAAAATAGTTTTGTTGTGTGATGTCATCTAGGATGGAAACGGCCCGAGTGAAGGTGGTGTGGTTTGTTACTGTTAGGGTTGTTGTTGTTGTGTTTTTTTTTTGTTTTGTTTCCTAGTTTTTTTTCATGGATATGAAAATAAATATAAAAGGAGATAAAGAGAAAAAATGGGGTAAAATCAGAAGCTTAAGGAGATCCAAATTTCAAATTAGGTAGTATAAATAGAATCATGTATTTTTAAATTTTGTGTATAAAAATAATTTTGGCCTGACATGAAAAATAACATAAGGATAGTTTTATTCATACCTACAAAATTTTGAAAATGTTCATACCTCCAAATTATTTATTAACCAAATGCAAGCATGTATCTGTGTCCTGAATCAAAATTATACACAAAATCTGAAAATAATAAAATTCATTAACCAAGTGAACAGAACCCAGTTCATTTTTGCTCTTGGTCCAAAAGCCGAGACAAAGTATACCAGCCCAAACTCTACAAAAAAAACTGGGCTTTAACATCTTCACTAAAACCAACCCGTCTACCTTTTAACCCGCAAGCCACGAATATATATTGATTTCAGACCCTAAAAACCCTAGCACGAGAAGGCATAAGTAGCTCCCTCACTCTTTCAGCGCCTCCCTCTCTGTTGCGGCCGCCAAGATGAAGGTTCGCCCTCTGCAATTTCTTATCTCTCTTTCTAACTCCTTTGCCTGGGTCTCACTGATGTAAACTCTTCGTTTGTGTTTTGCAGTTCAACATCGCCAACCCCACCACCGGTTGCCAGAAGAAGCTGGAAATCGATGACGACCACAAACTGTAATGTCTCTTTCGATTTGGGTTTTACTTTTTCATATCATTCATTTTCTGTGTTGGTTTTAGTTTTCTGTAGCCACTTTGTTTGTAGTTTCAAGAGAGTTTTGTGTTTGGCGAAGTGATATGCACTTTAGTTTGATATTAGCTTTGTGTATCAGATTCGTTGTTGCATTTAGATTTGTACTGTCTTCTATTCTAAATAAGCGTTCATGCGTATTTATAAATTTATAATCTTGCATCTGTTTTAGCAAATTTTTATGTGCATATAGTTGTGAATGAGCTATGATGTTTATAAAGATGTGTACTTTCTTGTTTATATAAATGTTGATACTTGTATTCTGACTGCAGGCGTGCCTTTTTCGACAAGAGGATCTCCCAGGAAGTGAGCGGAGATGCCCTTGGAGAGGTAGGGAACCTGCTGTTGTTTTGTCATTTGAATGACCCTAGTTTGAGTTCCATGTCTCAATGAGATTTTGAATTGTGGAACAGGAATTTAAGGGATATGTCTTTAAGATTATGGGAGGCTGTGACAAGCAAGGTTTCCCAATGAAGCAGGGAGTCTTGACCCCTGGTCGTGTTCGCCTCTTGCTCCACCGAGGTGAGAAACCCTTGTGTGTTTTAGAAGCATTTAGTATACAGATTCCTGGAAGATTTCTAATTGGCTGCTAATGAACCATCTAAATATGTCCGGCCAGGAACCCCTTGCTTCCGTGGTCACGGAAGGAGGAATGGAGAGAGGAGGAGGAAGTCTGTCCGTGGGTGCATTGTCAGCCCTGATCTTTCTGTTCTGAACTTGGTTATTGTGAAGAAGGGTGACAATGATCTTCCTGGTTTGACTGACACTGAGAAGCCTAGGATGAGAGGTCCCAAGAGGGCATCTAAGATCCGAAAGCTCTTCAATCTCTCAAAGGAGGATGATGTTCGAAAGTATGTGAACACATACCGTAGATCGTTCACATCAAAGACTGGTACGGTTTCTTAATGTCCCTTAATTGTTCTCATTTGATGTTTGCTCGTTTACTTACGGTATGCTCATTTAGTTGAGGTTGATTGCTGTAGCTTTTACTAGACTTTTGATGATGCATAGACATACAGGCTAGTTAAACACCCTCTATTATCTCACAGACAAGTTTAATGAGTTAGGTGTTGGGGTGTTGTATCTGGCAGTATCCTTTGTTATATGAAACTTTATAAGGTTATGTGATTTACTTTTCTTAGATGGATATTTTGTCTCAAAGTCGATGCTTTAGATGTGTTCAGAAATGATGTGTGTTTCAGATCAATTCTTTCATGTTGCTTCAAATGGAAATTTGGACAGTTGCATCCATGTATGCTCGTACTGTCATATAATGAATAAATAGTTTGATCATATTTCTGTTATTGAGCTTGGTTACCTTCCTTGGTTGGCAGGTAAGAAGGTGAGCAAGGCTCCTAAGATTCAGAGGTTGGTCACTCCTTTGACCCTTCAAAGGAAGCGTGCAAGAATTGCAGACAAGAAGAAGAGGGTTGTGAAAGCCAAGTCTGAGGCTGCTGAGTACCAGAAACTCCTCGCCTCAAGATTGAAGGAACAAAGAGAACGACGCAGTGAGAGCTTGGCCAAGAAAAGGTCTAGGCTGTCTGCAGCCTCAAAGCCCTCTGTTACTGCTTAAATATGTTGCTCAAGTCATTAAGTTTTGGTTTACAAGTGGACGTTACAACTTTATTTCCATGTGTCTTCTGTTTTTGACTGCTCAAGTTACTCTCCTTTAATACTGCTGATTTTATTGGATGTTTTGAGTATTATTAAAACCCCGCATTTGATTATTATATGGTGCTTGTATTACCTGGTTGCTTTCTTTGCTTAGTAAATGTGATCCGCGTAAAATCAAAATGAAGAAATTATAGTTCTACTATAACAACTGAGAGTTGGCATACTTTTAGAAAGAGCATGTTTGTTTTTGGTTGGAATTCTTGTGCTGAAGAACGGTATGATGTTTTGATAATATTATGCTGCCACAAAATCTGACAGGAAATAAATAAAAAAGGAAGTTACCAGAACCTGAACCCTGAAGCTATCATCAGAATGAGGCTCTTGAAGAGTTGAAATTTTGATGTATCCTCTATTCGAGAATCTTGATTGCCATTCATGTCGAAATTATATGCCAAATCTGAGTCACTGTGCTTCAGGTACCTTACTTTACACGCCATTCATTACCATCGGGCAGGATTACACAGAAATGTCGCTGGCTTGTTATGGTGGCTGTGCATCTTGAGTCTTGACCTTTCAAAGTTTCAATAAATGAGAAACGGCAATGGCTTCATCAATAGTCATTCTTAGAACAGAGAGAAACGGCAGTGGCTCCATCAATAGTCATACATCGAACAAAATTAGACTCTACTCCAATTCTGAGAATGATTGTCATTTTTTCTTGGGATTTTGTCCATTTATCCTATTTCTAGGGATTTTTTTCCCACTTACCCCATTAAGTTTTTTTTTTAATTCACTCTTATCCAAACCACTCTAAGGAGGTCTTCCCTAATACCCCATTAAGTTTTTTTTTTTTTTTTTTAAATACCATTTTATCCTAACCCCTTTGTTACTTAGAGAGAGAGAAAATGGAAGAGAGAGAAACCATAGGAGACTTCATCGGAGCCGGTCACCGGTCGCCGGATTCCGGCCAACTTTTCGCCGAAATTCGGCCACCGATCGTCGGATTCCGGTCACTGACCGCTGCTCACCGGACTTTTCTGAAAACCTCGCCGGGGGTCTTCAAAGAGGTCATCGAAGATTTCATAGGTCGCCGAAAAGGTTCATTGCCCCCAATAGACGTCTATTGTCTCCCAATAGACGCCTATTGACCCCCAATAGATGCCTATTGCCCCCCAATAGACGTCTATTGCCCCCCAGTAGAACTTTCAGTAGCCGAAATGGGAACTAATCTTCCTAAAATTAGACAAATAAAACTTTGATTAAAGAAAAAAAGAATAAATTATATCAATTTAAAAACGTCTATTGCCCCCCAATAGACATTCAAAACTTTTTTTTTATTTCCTTCTGTCTCATTACTAAAAAAAAAGAAAAAGATTTGGCCACCCAGAAAATGCCCTGGGCACCAAATCAGAGCAAACCAACCAGAAATCGGGTTTCATAATTTGGGGTTTGTAGATATGCTTCTCCTCGTTGGACAACTTGGCCTTACAAACGCCATCGCCGTCGCAGGGCAGATAGCCAACGTGAGTCAGAGGTAGAAGCAAAACCTAAATAGCTCCAAATCGAACAAGGAGAAAGCGGAAGCAGAACCTATATCACACGAACACCTGAGCTCGAGTGTTTTGTGCAAAATTTCCACAGATGCATAAAGCGTATAGAAAGAGAGTGATGACCAGAGACAATGGAGTGCTTCACCTCCGATTTCTTGAGCGAAAATGAGGTGGCGAACACCCGATCCTACGGAGAGGCTGGGTCCGCGCCTGGGTCGAACGCCGGAAGGGCTGGGTCTAATGCCAGAGGGGCTGGACGAGCGTCGGAGGGCTTGGGTCGAGCACCGGAGGGCCTGAAACGTTGTCGGAGCTGGAGTTCCATAGGGGGGGAGAGAGAGAGATTAGTGAGTGGCAGTGTGTAATTAATTAATTAAGTTGAGGGCAGAATAGTCATTTCGCGTTAAATTGGGTTAGTGGGAATAAAAATCTGTTCTTGGAGTAAGTGGGATAACTTTGGCTCATTTTGAGGCTTTTGGTCAATGACCATTTTTTCTTTTCTTTTATGAGTAAAGGAAACACCACAAAGAAAAACCACAACAATCCCCTCTCTGGTGAGAAAAAAAACAATCATCCCCTTCCAGAATGCTGGGAACACCAAATGGGAGACACAATGACACCAAAAGAAACATCTTTAGCTTCATGACCAAGATTAGCAATCCTATCAATAACAAATTTTGCTTCTCTAAAATATGTCTCAAGAAATTGTTGACTAGAAATACAATTACTTAATGAGATTCGATGTGTCAAGGAACCCCACTTTTCCTTTCGTACTGGCTAGGAGATAATCAGTAAAAATGATCCCACATAGACCACCCGTTCAACTTCTTCCCATGATTTTGCCATCTTGCGTTTGTCCCAGAGACTAAAAATAGCTACCAGAACATTCTCTTATGTAAAATACAATGGCACCTACATCCATATGTAAAATACAGATGGATATTAGCTAAGACTTCACTTTCCATGTGGCTTTTCTGTTAACGATTGCTCAAGTTACTTTCTTGAATGGTGCTGAGTTTATTGGATTTCAATGTTAAAAATGTTGAATAAATGTAAATGATTATGCAATGAGAAGTCATGACTGATCACAAAATATAAGTTTTGGTAAAAAGTCATCTCTCCTCCAAAAGTCACCTTACATCTAAAAAACACTTGCTACACCATATTCTGAAAATCACTTCTTGAATTCATCTTTCTTCCTCTCCTTTATATATGAGTCTTTCCTAATGTCCTGAAAACCAATTGAGTCTTTTAAGAGAGAGTTGATACACAATTTAAGTTCGCTGTTATTGAGGTTTGGAGTGCTACCACCACAAGAAGAAGGTCGTTGTATCCTAGGGGACGTTTTCCATTAAAAATTTTAAGCACCGATGAGGAGGTAATTTCCTCTTAAGGACATAGAACCAAGTTCTACACTCGACCATATTGTTTAAGATTTTCCTAACTATTATTCGTTTTACATTGTTTAGATGTATGCATTCTATTTGGTATATTATTTGCATAAATGATTTCTTGGTTTTTCTAATAATATAGAAATTAGACCATATATTTTACCAATAATAACTTTCCCCTTTTTATTGTTAAGTGGAGTGCATGTTTGTCTGCTTGTCTTTCAATCTGTCTCTTTTCTTTTTTACTAGCAAGTTTTTTTTTGATAATTTCCAGTTATATCTAGCACTTTGCCTTAAGCCTCGATGACACCACTGCAGAGGTGATTTAGGGTGGAAAACTCCTTAAGGACACTAGCGGATGTACATAGTGAATGAGCCCACCCAAAATTTTGGAGAAAAATAGTGTCATCAAAACGTCGTCGTCTTGATGTTGCAGCTCACCTAATAATAATTAGGGATTAGTCTCCAGTCTCCTCTGTCTGTCACGCCCCTGATTTTTAACACAAATAAAAATCGATATATAACCCCATAATTATACATGCGTGATCGTTTAGTCATCAATATCAAATACCTGGAAACTTTTTCCCTTTAAACTACCCACATATTGATGCCCTGAACCCACTATGTCAATATTGACCCGCTCCACAGAATCAAACATTACATAAGCTTACAAATTAAATTGTCAACAACAAAATAATAAGTAAATGCTCCTTAGAGCTTACTACAAGCGGAAGTCATAACAACGGTAAAGTCACAAAATTTGATTCCTACCGTAATGCTGCCAGCACGCCACCTCAGCTTCAGCCACGATTACCCTGACCTGCAGGATTAACCCCTACACCATTCCATTGAATAGTGCACCGGGTTGCCACACAACAAACCCGGTAAGATTATGAAGCTCGTATGAGTAAACTCAAAACCACAAAGCAAAACACATTTCTTAAGCCACCACAACCTAGACAACGATAAGCACACATCTCACACCTACAACCATCAATTCCATATCCTTCCATATTGTGCTTACATAAGTCAACTGGTGACTAAAGTCTCATGCTCAGATCCTTAATCCTAGCATCCAATTACACAAATTTTGGTCAAACAAGACTTCCTCAAGCAATGTTTGACGCCATCCTAACACCCTATGGCGAATTCCAGAATCACACTCATTCCCTCCCCACTGGAAGCCTTTGTCATCAACATGACATCAAAGGTGAAAAGCAATGAATCACCTTCCTATCCTCACCACAGAGTACTATTCGTCACCACTATGGCCCTTAAGATAAATCAAAGCATCAATCAATAAATCAAGAAGAAAATAAGGCAATTACAATTCAAGCAGCAAGCAAAACAATTCATAGTAACCCCTGCATATAATTTAGTTCAGGGAGTCACATTAAGTCAAGCAATTCAAGTCAAAGTAGTCATCGTAACCCCACACTCTGACGTTCGTAGATAATCCCGACCATCACAGCAGTCTTCTCGATTATTGTTAACTTAATAACAATTCCGCTTCGCTACTGAGCAGTCATCACACTGATCATCGCACAGATTCCACCGGTCATCACGTAGATATTCATCATCCTATTGATCATCACACAGATTCTGATGATCATCACACAGATAGCAATTGTCCAGCTGATCATCACACAGATATCAATAGTCCAGCTGATCATCACACAGATTTCGCCGGTCATCACACAGATATCAATCATCACAAAGATTCATCACACTGATGTCAACGATTCATTACACAGATATTCCTACACGAGCTTCACATGGAAATCATCACAAAGATTCATCACACTGATTTCAACGATTCATTACACAAATATTCCTACACAAGCTTCACATGACAATCATCACAAAGATTCATCACACTGATTTCAACGATTCATTACACAAATATTCCTACACAAGCTTTACAGGGTAATCATCACAAAGATTCAATACTTAATTTCACTATTTCCAACGATACTGAACTCAGTACTGTTTGGACCCAAAATGAGCATTTTGGCCTGACAAGGCACGTCTTGGAGAAATTGAGCCAATGTCAGTGGCTCAAGCTATATATTGTTGACAAGTTCGAAATATATATTTAGAGGCTAAATAAAGCCTACTATGGAAGCATGGAAGCATGGAAACATGAAAAGTCAACTTTAGCACATTTTCCTACTTCGGCTAGGAGAAACCGAGCTAAACAAGGAAGGAGGGGCGGCAGACTAACCAAATGAAATTGAAATGAGCTAAAACTGTCCAGATTAAATCTAGACATCCCAAGGATCATTTCTTATGAAGAGTTCCAGAGATATTTTTGAGTGGAAGGCCTTCAAACAATCAGTCCAATCTTTTACAGAAGCAAAACTGGAAAACTGGACCTGTAAGAGGTCCAGCAGCGTTTCCGGCCCAACCACTATATCAAAAGCTCTGAAATTTGACCACGATGATCTACACTCATAGTGGAACATTTATTATGAAGAGTTCCAGAGATATTTTTGAGTGGAAGGCCTTAAAACAATCAGTCCAATCTTTTGCAGAAGCAAAACTGGAAAACTGGACCTGTAAGAGGTCCAGCAGCGTTTCCGGCCCAACCACTATATGAAAAGCTCTGAAATTTGACCAGGATGATCTAAGCTCATAGTGGAACATTTCTTATGAAAAGGTCACGGTCAAAATCTGAATGGTTGATGGAGATAAAATTGAAGGAATAAAGGAGCCGAAAGTGCTTCCTTATCTCCAAAATTCATCATTCCTTATCTCCAATTATGCCTCCTTATCTCCTTATCTCCGAAATTCGTCATTCTTTATCTCTAATTATGCTTCCTTATCTCCAAAATTCATCATTTCTGATCTCCAATTAATGCTCCACTATCATTTGTTTAATGCTAAACACTTTGGCATAGTAGCCTATAAATAGAGGTTACAATGAAACACAATTCACAACACAATTCACTCATCAATACATCTCTAAGATTATCTAAGTCTCTCTAGAGCAAACCTCTCTAAGAGCAACTCCTCTCCTTCTCTTTCTCTTACCGGTGATCACACTCCTAGTCCTAGTCTTCTCAGAAGCCGACTTTCAGTGCCACCAAACCCTCTGTCGATGTATTTCGGTCATAGTCTCCTCGGGAGCCAATTGTAGTACCGCGACCACAACGGTTACGGAAGCAGCCAAGCAAGGGTAACGCCCTCGCAAACCAACCAAGCTAAAGTCACGCTTTAGCAAGTTCTCTCTACTTCCCGGTGATTTCGCTCTGCTTAACCTACAACGTTAAGTATCGACTTGGTGACACAAGACAAAGTCCTCCAGCATGAGGCACAAAGAATCCTGCGACGAGGTTGGTGCTCTCCTCGTCTACAGTCGCTCAAAAGAAGTCAGGTCAAGGGACACCCCCAACGACCGCACCCGAACGGTGCTGGCACGCCCGCGCAGAAAAGAAACTGTTGACCAGCTGCAGCAAAATTGGAGCCAAAGAAAGCTCATTGAGGATTCTTATATGATCTGTAGTGGGAGTCCACCAGCTCCGCCTACAAAGCATGTTAGCACTACTCCCGGCTGCTTTGTTGCTTCCTCCATCCTCGGTTGGTTGCTGGGTTTGTGGTTCCATTGGTGATGGATTGAGAGAATGCGAGAATTGAAGAGTGATGATGATGAGTAATTAAGAAAAATTGCTGTTAGAAATATTCGAGTTGATGAAATGATTTTGGGATTGCAAAATTTGGGTTTATAATGTGGAGGAAGATATAGGTATACAAATATCCACCCTTAGATAGACGGTCAAAGAGGAGTCAAATCGATGTCAGTAAATCGAGATTAGTGATTCCAAGTCTCGGGAAAAAAGGGACTAGCAGCATGTGAGGAGCGGTTTTTGAGGAGTTAGCTATTATTAAAGGATTAATAGCATGTGGGGAAACCGAACGGTTTTCTAGGAGGTAACTGTTCTTTTCACGAGATTATTTTTCACGACTGTTGTTTTTCAACGAGTGATTAGTGCCTTAAATCTCGGAAAAGAAGGAATTATTGGCGCTAAGAGTTTTGAGTTGGGAGCCAGCAAGTGGATCCAAAAGATACATATTTTCTCAAAACCCTCGCCGCGAGGCTTTTTTTTGACGCGGAGCATATTTTAAAAGTTCATATTATTTTCAATATACAACTATGGGGGCCTATATTTGGGGCCTTGCGAGAAACAATAATTGGCTTCTCCTGGATATTTGGATATCAGGATAAGAAAATATTATTGTATTCATAAAGTGGCTTTGCGGCCAAAAGCAGTACATTCATTACAAAGCCAAAAGTGGCTAGAATACAAAAAAGGAATCTTCGGATATTTTCTGAATCTTTTCTCAAGCGGAAGCAGCTATGGAATCCAACGTCAGGTTGAGCTGCGCCATTATCTCCGGGAGGGGCAGAGAGTGAAGGAACCGAATATCAGCTTGAGTCTCTGCACCCCCTCTAGCCATGGTAACCACCATTAGTTGGACGTGAAGTATAGGAACATCCATTCTGTGGCTTGAACCCATTCCTTCAAAGAGTCCATCCATTCTCATCCCTCCAAGATTCTATCAAGAAGAGAAAGGGGGAGAAGGAGGTGAGAACCAAAGCCCCTTCCATCTGGAGGGCACAACACGGGCCGGGTCCAGAAGGAAGGAAACAGAGGAGGAAAGATGAACCTCAGAGTGGCCGTCCTTCCTTTCTCCGTTTCGCTCCGCGTGTAGGATTATGACAAAGATGATCTCGCATGATCGTGGATCCCACAGTCGGAGCCCCCTCGCGTTTCTAAACCAATCTGAAGCCTGGCATTGTTGTTGCAGAATTCCAGAAGGAAGAAACAAGGGGTTGCCTAAGATTACGCCATGAGGCCTAACCCAGGCTTAAGATACGCCATAAAGCCTAAAATTTAGAGGCTAAAGGTCATTTCATGAGGGGAAGATTTGTGAAGAAGGAGAAAAAGAAGCAAGGACTGAAAGGCCATTTCTTGAATATTTCAGAAAAGTTGTTGTGAGTATTCCCTTCCCGAAAATACAACTATTTATAGGGACTTCAGGCAAATCCCCACCCTTGGATGAAGCTCAATTTCAAAACCGATGTTAGTAAATCGAGATTAGTGATTCCAAATCTCGGGAAAAAATGGACTAGCAGCATGTGAGGAGCAGTTTTTGAGGAGTTAGCTATTATTAAAGGGACTAATAGCATGTGAGCAGACCAAACGGTTTTTGAGGAGGTAACTGTTCTATTCACGAGATTATTTTTTCACGACCGTTGTTTTTCAACGAGTGATTAATGCCTTAAATCTCGGAAAAGAAGGGATTAACAGCATGTTAGGAGACCGAACGGTTTTCGATGGGGCCTACAGAGATTGGCCCGCAAAGCTCAATTTCAAGCAAAGTTCCTCCATGCGGAGGTTCGCCGCAATAGCACTAGCTTCGGCCTGAGTGGCCCGTTCTCTGAGACGGGCCAGGTTGCGGCCCATTTCTTCATAAGCAGCCAGAGGTTCATCGAGTTGGGCTTCTTCTGTAGCAATCGCATTTTCAACAAAGGCTAAACCGGTATGGAGGTCCTCGATCCGAAGTTTGAAGTCGGACCTTTGGATTTGTAGTTCCCGCAGGCGGTTGGTTCGCTCATTTAAAATACCGCGAGAGATGTCCATTTCTCGAGAGAGGCTATTCAAAGCCTCTCGAGTGTTGTGAGCCTGGGCGTTCGCGGCCGGTTGATGTTGGTGGGCCTCACCAAGTTCATTCAGCAGATCGTCAATGGCACTAAATTGCTGCAGGGTCAATACCTTCTCCTGGCAAAGATACCTTAGGGCTTCCAAGACTCGCGGGAGGGTGTCAGTCTCCAATACTTGAGGACCCAGATGTTCGTGAAGCACCATCTTAGCCTCATCCACAGCAGAAGGAGGAGTTATCTCCAAAACCCTTATCAGTCTCTCGAATCTGGTGGGAGGAGGAGGAGGAGACGGCGGAGGCGCCACAGGATCACGAACCACCAATG
>BDJD01004429.1:221993-244074 GCA_002564525.1 Rosa multiflora
GCTTTCTCAGTGATTTCATCTGCCTGATCGATAACGAATGGTTTCTTGGATGCCATTTCTGGGTTGCGAGGAACACTTCTCCATTACACCTTGATTTATAGCTCAGATATTTTTGGAGATTAGTTTATTAGCTGGGCCAGTGAGTGGCCCTAGTTGATAATTAATGAGTCATTATTCCATCTTGAGAATCGCATCTAAGGCGACAGTGAAGATACTTCTCCATTACACCTCGATTTATAGCTCAGATATTTTGGAGATTAATTTATTAGTTGGGCCAGTGAGTGGCCCTGGTTGATAATTAATGAGTCATTATTCCATCTTGAGAATCGCATCTAAGGCGACAGTGAAGATACTTCTCCATTACACCTCGATTTATAGCTCAGATATTTTGGAGATTAATTTATTAGTTGGGCCAGTGAGTGGCCCTGGTTGATAATTAATGAGTCATTATTCCATCTTGAGAATCGCATCTAAGGCGACAGTGAAGATACTTCTCCATTACACCTCGATTTATAGCTCAGATATTTTGGAGATTAATTTATTAGTTGGGCCAGTGAGTGGCCCTGGTTGATAATTAATGAGTCATTATTCCATCTTGAGAATCGCATCTAAGGCGACAGTGAAGATACTTCTCCATTACACTTTGATTTATAGCTCAGATATTTTTGGAGATTAGTTTATTAGCTGGGCCAGTGAGTGACCCTAGTTAATAATTAATGAGTCATTATTCTATCTTGAGAATCGCATTTAAGGCGACAGTGGAGATACTTCTCCATTACACTTTGATTTATAGCTCAGATATTTTTGGAGATTAGTTTATTAGCTGGGCCAGTGAGTGGCCCTAGTTAATAATTAATGAGTCATTATTTCATCTTGAGAATCGCATCTAAGGCGACAGAGAAGATATTCCACATTTTCCTACCACCGCAGGGCCAGCATAGTGGCCTGAAGTTTTTAAATAAAACATGATTAAAACCTATGCAGTTTTAGATACTAAAGTTGCAGCAGATATGGTGGTTTGACCTGGTCACACGTCATGATGTCGATAGCCATAATCTAATCATCCTCTTCGACATAAGACTCGCGAAGGATTAAATGACAGCAAACAGTTTGCTATTTTGCATCTGAGAAAATCAACAGAGAGCCAGCAAACAAGGTAGATACTTGTTGCTATACACATGGCGAAGCAACCACCAAGGAAGAGAATGATCCTCATTCGCGATCAAAAGCAGTCTCCTTCGCATGGGGGGCACGCTAAAGTTCTGATCTCCTACAACCTGCCCAAGTTTCGCTAGATCCATGGGGGGCAATAAATTTGGCAAAGGAAGCGTCAGTTCATAACAAAGGCAATCCAGATTGTGACATTCAAGCTTTATGGCCTATTTAGAGGCCTATATGGAATCAGTCAAGTATTATCAGTCAAGCCAATACAAGTGGCTTTGGAGCAACAACATTATAAGAGTAGTGTTGATTCAAGACCTCTTCAGTCAAGACGAAGACCTTTGACTTCGAGGTCTGGGGGGCAATGTTTGGACCCAAAATGAGCATTTTGGCCTGACAAGGCACGTCTTGGAGAAATTGAGCCAATGTCAGTGGCTCAAGCTATATATTGTTGACAAGTTCGAAATATATATTTAGAGGCTAAATAAAGCCTACTATGGAAGCATGGAAGCATGGAAACATGAAAAGTCAACTTTAGCACATTTTCCTACTTCAGCTAGGAGAAACCGAGCTTAACAAGGAAGGCGGGGTGGCAGACTAACCAAATGAAATCAAAATGAGCTAAAACTGTCCATATTAAATCTAGACATCCCAAGGATCATTTCCTATGAAGAGTACCAGAGATATTTTTGAGTGGAAGGCCTTCAAACAATCAGTCCAATCTTTTGCATAAGCAAAACTGGAAAACTGGACCTGTAAGAGGTCCAGTAGCGTTTCCGGCCCAACCACTATATCAAAAGCTCTGAAATTTGACCAGGATGATTTAAACGCATAGTGGAACATTTCTTATGAAGAGTTCCAGAGATATTTTTGAGTGAAAGACCTTCAAAAAATCAGTCCAATCTTTTGCAGAAGCAAAACTGGAAAACTGGACCTGTAAGAGGTCCAGCAGCGTTTTCGGCCCAACCACTATATGAAAAGTTCTAAAATTTGACCAGGATGATCTACACTCATAGTGGAACATTTCTTATAAAGAGGTCACGGTCAAAATCTGAATGGTTGATGGAGAAAAAATTGAAGGAATAAAGGAACCGAAAGTGCTTCCTTATCTCCAAAATTCATCATTCCTTATCTCCAATTATGCCCCTCCTTATCTCCTTATCTCCGAAATTCATCATTCTTTATCTCCAATTATGTTTCCTTATCTCCAAAATTCATCATTTCTGATCTCCAATAATACTCCACTATCATTTGTTTAATGCTTAACACTTTGGCATGGTTGCCTATAAATAGAGGTTACAATGAAACACAATTCACAACACAATTCACTCATCAATACATCTCTAAGATGATCTAAGTCTCTCTAGAGCAAACCTCTCTAAGAGCAACTCCTCTCCTTCTCTTTCTCT
Organism: Rosa multiflora; assembly: GCA_002564525.1. Taxonomy (NCBI): domain Eukaryota; kingdom Viridiplantae; phylum Streptophyta; class Magnoliopsida; order Rosales; family Rosaceae; genus Rosa; species Rosa multiflora. The sequence goes on from BDJD01004429.1 coordinate 224,564, forward strand.
TACCGGTGATCACACTCCTAGTCCTAGTCTTCTCAGAAGCCGACTTTCAGTGCCACCAAACCCTCTGTCAACGTACTTCGGTCCTAGTCTCCTCGGGAGCCGATTGTAGTACCGCGACCACAACGGTTACGGAAGCAGCCAAGCAAGGGTAACGCCCTCGCAAACCAACCAAGCTAAAGTCACACTTTAGCAAGTTCTCTCTACTTCCCGACGATTTCGCTCTGCTTAACCTACAACTTTAAGTATCGACTTGGTGACACAAGACAAAGTCCTCCAGCACGAGGCACAAAGAATCCCGCGACGAGGTTGGTGCTCTCATCGTCTACAGTCGCTCAAAAGAAGTCAGGTCAAGGGACACCCCCAACGACCGCACCCGAACGGTGCTGGCACGCCCGCGCAAAAAAGAGACTGTTGACCAGCTGCAGCAAAATTGGAGCCAAACAAGTACGTCATATGCTTCCCATATCACTACAATTGCACCAATACATATATATATACACGTAGTCATTCACTCAGGAATGCCTACGTCATATGCTGCCCATATCACCACAATTGCACCAATACATATATATATTCCACGTATATATATATGCATATATATATATATATATATATATATACGTAGTCATTCACTCAGGAATGCCACCATTAATACCAACTATAGTCATAGTTAACCTAATAACTCCAAGACAATAGAGTAATCCTGCTCATAACGGATATCGATCATGCTCATAACAAATATCGTGAGATTTACGCACATTGAAACTCCCGCTGCGTCTTCAATATAGAACAAAGCAGCCAATCCACAGAATAACCGTCCAAAAATACTTCGTCAAGTACCTAATCACATACGGTTTCAACTTAGTAATAATTCACAAACGATTTAAGTCCGAAACCCTTGTTTTGAACTAAAATCCCCAAAGTGGCGCCAATCGAGACGAAACCACATCCGAGACCTCCCAAAGTCTCTGGAACACTTTCACGATCGATATGTCCAAACCACAAGTCGATCGGACGCTCAAATCCTCAAGGATCGAATAAATCAACCGGTATGAAACCGTAAAAATCATAACAAATCCATTCGAACTCCAAAATTTGCATATTATATATCGAAACGCTCGTATCAACGAGAAGAACATATATAATACCAAAAACAGTTCCCTACATGGCTGGAAAGCCACCAGAATGCCGCCGGCCAAAACTCATTATTTCCCAAAACTCCCAACATTAAAAAGTTTCATCTAAGCATGCTTCTGAATTTTCATAACTAGCTCGAAGTCAGAAAACAAGCATAAAGGGTCGAAAACTACCTCACAAGCTTTGGATTTTTGCTCAATCTGAGTTGAACCGATTTCCAAGTAAATCAATCCAAACAAACACCATAGATCGATTCAGACAGCCCCCACGAAGCCAAGGAAGGAAACTTGAAGCCGTACCATCGTCGGAGCTACGTTTTCCGGTCAGGTCCGAAAACACCAAACTGCTCCGCCTTGCTGCGCCGCACACGGTGGATATCGCCGCTAGAGGACACCACAGGGACGACCAAACGGAGGAGACGAACCAGCTGTCCAAATTTCACGGCCAGAGATCACTGGAGCTGCGAGTTCCGGCCGGGTCGGATCGTCCGGATCGGGGTTGGGTCAGACGGAAAACTTTGATTCTGAAGGTGCAGCCGAGAGAGAAGAGAGAGAAAAGAGATATTTCCGGAAATGGAAATATGGAATTATGATTTCATTTTCTGATTTTCTATATTTATACTAAAACGGAAACTTCTTCCGATAGCCATAACTTTCTCATACGAACTCCGATTCTCGCGTTCCACATGTCCACGAACTCGTATCGACGCGCTCTACAACTTTCATGAAGGAATTTTTCTGAGAATCCCAATGTATAAAAAGTCAACCTTTGCACCCCCTTAAAACCATACTCTTCAAATAATTAATTCGTCCGAAACACTTCCGCTCGGTCCACGAGCCACGAAACCGTCCTATAACCACAATTTAGATTCCGGAAAATCCTCGGAAAATAATGACGAATTTCCGGGGTACTACACCGTCACTTCAATCACTCATCAGCTATTGAGCCTTCTTTTTCTTCTTCTCTCAGGTTCCTCACTCTTGTTTCTACAGCCAATCAGCTACCGTTTGTTCTCTTCCAAATACTCTTGCCTCCCAGCCTCTGCCGACAACAATACAACATCATACCTTTTGCATTTGTACATAGTTGTATTGAAAAAAAAATTTAAAAAAAATTTGAGCTTCGCCCTAATAAAGACACCCGAATATGTAGCCCACCTCATTTTCGAATCCTAAATCTAGTACTGCTTAAGGATGTATGCTACATATAACACTATAAAAAAGAATTCCTTTGGCTTCAACATTTATCGTCGACGTGAGAATGCCGTCGCCATTGATCTAAAATTCGCTACGGCAAATGCGGCGGCGCAAAGAGAAAAATTATTTGGCATGGCATGGCGTCACCGTCGCATAAATATGCCTTCAATGGCTATGGCATATTCTTTCCGTCGCCAAATTTCTCTACTTTTAGCTACAATAATACGTGCCGTCGTGTATTTTAATTTTATACATTTTATTTGTTTGGCGGGATATAGGTGCCAAAATTAAACATGTCGGCGAGCTTTTTAGGTTTTTGAGTTCATAAACATTGTTCTTGTTCCTGCTCCCTGCATCTGCTATTTTCCGCTCACTCCATCCAGTCCCAACAACGAAGTCGACCATAGCAATCCGCCAAGTCGACCATAGCAATCCACGAAGTCGACATCTGCTAGTTCAACTCCACCTCCTTCCTATTTTTCTTCCTCTTTCTGCATATTCAATCCGTCGCTCAGACCCTAAACTCTAATACCCAGAAATCAATCAGATATGTCCATGTCTCGCGTTGAGGCCTGCATCTTGTCTTGTGCTTTTGAGTGGGTATGCATATTATCTCCCTTATTAGTTCAATTTTATTAGTTTTTGGAATCATCTTAGGTGAGGTTGGTATTTGGTATTTGTGATTATATGGAAAGTGTTGATGCAATGAAAATTGCATGGAAGTAATTATAGTTCTTAATCATCTGACATGGTTCTACTACATTGAACGAAATTTGGGATCTAGTAATGATATACATGGTTTTGTTATAGTTTGATATTTGCAGTTACATATTGTTGGCTTAATTCGTACTCTTGTTGTTTAAAATCACAATGCTGTTGCATGGTGCGGGAAGCTGAATGCCATAGCTCAGAAACTTGTGCAAGAATTCCAGGGTCAATATTGTTTGTCACTCATCACCCTGTAAAGCTATTGTCTCACTAGCTGTCGCAAGATATGTTGGATTTCTTTTATTATGAGATTATGAGCTACAATTTTGTTTTATTGTTTACTTCTGAGTTTTAATTGGATATGAGAAAGAACTATTCAAGGAAAAGGGAGGTTTCTCTTAGAAGATTTAAGAATCATAGCCAACCTTTTAAGATTAGAGAATTGTCTTCATATTCTTCGAAATTAAAGGTATTTTAGGTGTATTTCTGGTTTCCCCTGCACTTTATCTTGCTTTAGAGTGCTATATTCATCTGATGTGTCTCAACATATGGAAGAGGTGAGCCATGATATTTTTATAGGAACTGAGCTACTAGAAACCAATCACATGGGCCTCTTTGCCATTAACTTTTTTGGGACATACTGTGCTCAGGGCATTAGAACCAAATGATAGATAATTGAATGTAATTTGAATTATGCTGATTTCATTATGCAGGATGGTCTGGTAATTTAGTTGGGTCGTTTTTCTCAAATTTCTTTTAGATTAATAGGCATGGCTTAATTATTGTTCTACCTATAGCTTTGTAGTTGCTTCTACATTTGCAAGGCAAAAATTATTTCTGGAAAGAAGTTTCTGAAGAAAACTGTATGTTGTTTTTTTTTTCTCTGTCTTTTAAGGCTCTGATATCTAGCTAGCTTACTCTACTGCTAGGAAAAAGATAATGTAGGCCATCATAATTTTTTTTTTTTTTTTACTACTGTTTGGCTCCAAAACCAGTTGGCTTGCAAACTGTCTCTTTTGAGCGTGTGCGCAGGCGTGCCAGCACCGTGGGGTGCAGTCGTCGGGGGAGTCCCTTGACCTGACTTCTTCTTCAAGCGTTGTGGACGAGGAGAGCACCAACCTCGTCACAAGGTTCTTCTCTAGCCTTCCGAGAAAGGACTTTTCTGCCTTACGGATAAGGACTTTGGATGTGATCTTTTCGCGTCACTGAATCGATACTCAATGTTGTGGGTTGAGCAGAGCAATCACTGGGAAGTTTGGAGAAAGCACATGGTTTGCTAAAGCGTGACTTTAGCTTCGCTGGGTTGCGAGGGCGTTACCATTGCTTCGCTGGTAGTATCGGTGGCAGTGGTACTGGCAGTCAGCTCTTGAGAGACTAGGACTGGAAGTACGGTCGCGGGGTTGATCTGGTGATGTTGACAGTCGGCTCTTGAAGAGACTAGGACTGGCGCGCGGTCACCTGGTTTCAACGAGGTTGAAGGTTTGCTCCGGGGAGGTTTTGTAATCGCTAGGATTGATTGATTTGAGAGAGGTGTTGTTGGTCCTTTGTTGTATCGTTAAAGCCTCTATATATAGGCTGCTTGCTGTAGATCCACCTTCCAAATAGGAATGAAATACTATATTTTAGGCCACAGTTATTAGCCTTGAATCAAATCAAAACTCTTAATAGCTTTGATATTATCGTATAATAATTAATAATTATCCTCTGTTGCCGCTAGAATATAGGCAAAGGTTAATCACCTCTGAAACCAATATCTTGGATGCGAACTGTTTGATATGCATTAATTTCATATATATCTCTTCGCGGCTTCGCGAGGAGTCCTCGCGGGGACTCTATAGCTCGCGGCATGAACCCTTAATTGCATGGGCAACTATGATTGTTTGCTTAATCTGCTCCACGTCCAGCAATCTTTTGAGGCCTCTGAAACCAATATCTTGGATGCGAACTGTTTGATATGCATTAATTTCATATATATCTCTTCGCGGGGACTCTATAGCTCGCGGCATGAACCCTTAATTGCATGGGCAACTATGATTGTTTACTTAATCTGCTCCACGTCCAGCAATCTTTTGAGTGCAATATATGTAGGGCCCTTTGATATTTCCCTCTCATGCATGACACCTTTTCCTTTCCATAATTGTCTCATCATGCATAGGAGTCTTCCTTGATGACCATAATCACCCATGATTGCATGCTCTCTCTCCCATATATATATATATATATATATATATATATATATATAGATTCATGCAAATATGGATGAAGGCTTTATTCACCTCCGGAGCACGTGATTAGTATTCCAACCTTAATGCAAGATCTTTTGCCAAATATGCTCCGTCTTCGTAGCCAAGTAAACCACCATTAATTATCAAATCTCTTGACAATTACTAGTAAATCCATGAATATCACGATTCGCCCCAAAGTTACTTGATCTCCAAGTAGGCTTTATTTAGCCTCTAAACAATATATTCCGAACTTGTCGCAAATAAATAGCTTGGGCCACCGATATTGACCCAGTTCACTTCGAGTTCCCCTTGTCGGGAAAAAATGTTATTTTGGGTTCAAACAACTACCAATAAACCTTGCCTTAAGGATAAGGATGACTGAGATAAGAAGAAGAAAGTTTTGCCTTTTCTTGGATTTCTTTTTCATGCAATTGATGTATTATTGTTACTGGTCTCCAGCTTTTTGGTCTCTAATGCCTCCTGATAAAGGTGGAATATATGCCCCAGTTGAGCTTTCGTCTTCTTTGTCATTCAGGTCAGTTCACGTCACTATATTTGAACTGCGTTTATCTTGCTTATAGTACAACTGCTGTATGTACGATGCCTTTTATATTTCTCTATTGTACTTATGTAATCTCTTATGTCAGATATCTTACTTGTCCGATTGTCAAACTAGCTAGTTAATTAAGTGCTCAATCTAAAGATTGTCTGATTATGTATATTCCAAGTTTGAAAACGTATCTTTTTTCTTGTCTGGACATTATTTCGCCATGTTAAAAGAAAAACCTTAGTTATGATTCTTCATCATATCTTGGTGTTTTTGATTTTGATGAAGAAACTACTAATTTGGTTTTTCCATACATGATTTTGCCTGAATTATTTTTTATTGTTTTTGGTTACAGGTTCTTTGCATTATAATCTTGTTGTGTTTGATCTGTGGCATTTGTCTTCCTCTTACCATAAGCTCTATCTACTGTGTTTTAATTCCAGGTAAGGCTCCTTTTTTCGTTATATTGTTGTCAATGATAATATTTGGTTGTAAATGTAGTGGAAAGTTATGCCCTTGATCTTTCTCTGTTGCATTTTGTTTTAATTGGTATGTTTGGGTTCTGATATAAATGTAGTGGATAAATGTTAGGGTTCTGATATTTGGTTGTAAATGTAGTGAAAAGTTATGCCCTTGCCCTTGATCTTTCTATTTTTATCTTCGACAAATTTGTTCATATACATGTTTGTGTATATATATGCATGATTATGTAAATATTGAGTATCTATAAAACGATCTGTGTAGATTTTGAGATTGCTAGCTCAGATAGCTTGAAGATTTGGTTTCAATTTTGGTTGTTGACTTTGAGTTTATCAACGAACTGTGTTAGCTTTAGCTTTTTGATATGGCTGAGAGGATAAAAGTATGAGTCTAATATCATTTCAATTTTGCTTATTGTATGACAGTTCAAACTCTTGCTGAAAGTTAAAGTGTTTTGTGTTGGTTTTTTTTTTCTTCCCAATTTTGAAGAAAGAAAGGGATGCTGTGTTTGTGTGCTTCAATGATTTTGTATTATCTGTTATGTGTTTTGTTTCATAACAAATGCAAGTTATGTGAGTATGGAGTATGGAGTATTGGAGTAAGCCAAAATCATCATGTTCTTTAACAAATATCATGAGTATAACATTCATGCAGCAGTTCTTTAACAAATAACAAATACATGTTTTTGTTTTCAATTAAAAATGGAGGGGAGAAAAAAAAAAAAAAACAATCCAGATGCTACCTTTGGTGTTACATGCAGGTTGTTCAATGCGACACCTTTAGTTCATTTCTGAAAACCTTTCCCCTCTTGAGCTCCTCCTCTCTCACTTCGTCTTCCCTCACCACCTCTCTATTTTTCCGGCGACCTCTGTTCTTTTCGAAACCTACCTCCGTCAGCGAAAGATCGGCGTCTGATTCAAGCATTTCCTCAAATGAGTATCGTCTGATCTTGTATCTCACTCGCAGCAATTGGTGCATAGCTCGACCTCCATGGCCATCAGAGGCGTCGATTTCAAGCGGTCAGTACCTTCTCTTCTTGCTCCGCCTTGGTTAACGCCAGGTTTCTGATTTTGAATTGTGTATCCTTCTTGTCGATGCTTGTGACCATTGTGTATCCTTTATTAGGGTTTCGATTCAATCTCTGCAATTCGTTTTTCATTTTGATTATCTGCTTGTGTGGTCTCCTTAATAGGATTTCTGATAGAGTAATTGTTGCGATTAATTGGAAGCGGTACCATACTTGTACATATCCGTTGTATATATGGATCGTGGTGAATGGTGTGTAACTGAATTGGAACTATAGACTAGAAAGTAAGGCCGCAATGTTCTTCTACCAGTTGTTTTCTTGAAGATTTGATTACTAATCAGTTTCAAATTAAGGTGGTGTTTCTGGCGAATTGATGGTATCATAATCATGAAGCTGAATATGTGAGAGACTTAGGATTTGAATACTGTTTTCAGAAATGATAATGCTATTTAATGATTCCTCTTATTTTGGGATGTGTATTCTTGGGTTTTATTGGCTAGGATAATCTATATACTATTGTGATATGACTTTAATTTGGTAGAGTGTGAAGTGATGCACATCAATAATCAGTAAAAAGAAAAAGTAGAGGTCCCTTGTAGTTTGACTGTTACTAGCGCTTTTCTCTCTTTAGATGTTAATCATGACTGTGACTAGCCTCTACAATCAGAACAATACAAGTTTGTGTGGTTTGACTAGAATCTAGTTGTTAGATGCCAAGTGTTGCTTGGACTCATAGTCTCATAGACCTTTGTTATTAATGTTTAACTGGAATAATCCCCGTTGCAGGTTTTGTTTGGAATACTTTTGCTTGTGCATGTACCAAATTTGGATACTTATCCTGGTTATACTCCAATCCATACGGAATCAATTGATGATGCCTACCAAGCACTTCCTGGTGGAGAGCAAATCTGTCCTGAGAGGAATGCCAACTTATTTTCCAGTGAGACGTTATGCCCGAAATTTATAATCTTTGATGATGTTTATAGCAATGCTGATATTGTTATTGTTGCTCCTATGGCTGATTTGTCAGCTGACATCTGGATTTTCTGTTTTTACCAGGAATATTATTTTCATGGGTGAGTCCCTTTATGAAGCTTGGCTATCAAAGACCTCTTACGAAGAAGGATATATGGAAATTGGATACTTGGGATCCGACTGAAAGGCTGAGCAATAAGTGTGTGTGTGTTCCTTTTAGGCATTGGTTTCCCTCTTTAACTAATAGACTGCAGCTTGCATCATAACTTTATTTTTTTACTGAACTTCTAGGTTCCAAAAATGTTGGGCTGATGAAAACCGAAAGCCTAAACCATGGCTCTTGATAGCCTTAAACTATAGCCTAGGGGGAAGGTAATTTATCGAGACCCACTGCTGATATATTAATCCTCCACTTAATTTGTACTTATGTTTCGTGTGCAAAGCCTATGTACATAGATCTAGCTCATTCATATATATATAATTTTTTTTTCTTTGTATAGGTTCTGCTGGGGAGGCTTTTGGAAGGTGATTATCTTCTTCTTCTTTTCTTCCTTTCTGCTTTTCACATATCTCATTCAGATGTCACTGTTGTTCTTTTTCCTTTTTTCTTTTCGTGTAAGTATAATAGATAGCACAATCTCAACACACATAATACATGAATTGTTAGTCCAAGGGACTCATTACAGCATACATGGTTCTCCTCTTTACTAGTCATTGTGGAAATTTGCACTCTGACCTTAAACTAATCAAAAGTCAAGACAAGACCATCTTTTGCTTGTTTGTAATTATTGTAAGCAGCATATATGCTCTATAGTATTTCTCCTCTGTACTACTTTGTATGTGAGGCGCATTCAGGAAGCCATTTTCGACCTTCCGTTCTCAAAGCTAGTTGTGCACAATTGTGCAATGCAGGTTATTGCCTATTGATTAGTTTTTTTTTTTTTTTTCCTGAAACTTGCAGGTTGATGCTACAAATCGTGGAGGAATTGCTAGATTCATAAACCATTTTGTGAGGTAGCTTCTTTATTAAATAATAATACAGTTTGCTGCATCAAATGGAGTTGCATGTATTTTGGACCTCATAATATGCACCAATTGTTTTGCAGCCTAACTGCTACACCAAGGTTATAAGTGTTGAGGGTGAGAAAAAGATTGTCATTTATGCAAAACGACATACAGCTGCAGGTGAAGAAATAACTTACAATTATAAGTTTCCATTAGAGGAGAAAAAGATTCCATGCAATTGTGGTTCGAAAAGGTAACTGCATGTTCTTGTTGTCATCTTTTTCATGTTGTACTGTTTGTCACTAAGTTTGCTTTAAAAAAATAACAGGATACTTTAGAATGATCTTTAATTTACTAATAATGATGTCTTTTGGACAGGTTTCGTGGATCATTGAATTAGGAATTTGAGTTCTCCACATGAGTAATGTACACAAGTCTTCCGCAAATGAAGTTTTGTAGCTGGCTTCATGTTCATGCCCTTATCGTTCAAAGTTTTGGCTGGCAATTTTGAAGTTATATGTTGCTGTTGGGGTGGCAGTATATCTGGAGAGGTGTGGTTTTATGTTTTTTAACAGTTAACTCCTTTTAGTTCATTGCATCTTTTGGCATCCATCATGTGTTGCATTAGGTTTTAATTTTCAGGTACTTAGCCTCTAAATGAAATCACTTTTTACAGTCCGACTGCATTTGCATTTCATTCCTTTGACTTTGCCTCCTCCCTTGCTGTGTATCTTCACGTGTGAGAACTTTTTTCAATATCTAGTCAAAATATTGGCCTTGAATGTCCTAGATAGTAGGCACCTCCCTTTAAAAGTTCATCCTGTTGGCAGCCTGCACTTCCATGAAAGATATACTTGTTCAATCCTTTTGGCCAAAAAAATGCTGTTGTTAGAAATTGTAGATGTGTTTACTAAAAGTGATTTAATCTTGTCAATGCAGTTTCATACTTTGATGTGCCTGGAGGAGCTGGAGTTGTTCTTCCATGATAGAAAGCAGCCTGCCCTTTGCATGCTGTTTTGTATTCCTTATGGCAAAGTTGGCTAGGTAGTTCTCTAATGATGTGAAATTTTTTTGGAATAAAATTAGGTTATTTTCTTCAAAGTACTTGAAAATCAGTTATACTACAAGAAAATGATTCTTTTACCGCACACATTTTACGGCGTGCATTAATGTGTGCCGTAATAGGCACACATTTACGACGCATTTTCACGCAGGCCTTTAATACCCTTTCTGATATGGTCTTTTACCGCATGCATCTAATGCGTGCCGTAATAGGCACACATTTACGGCGCATTTTCACGCAGGCCGTTAATACCCTTTCTGATATAGTCTTTTACGGCGTGCATTAGATGCACGCCGTTAATGTCATTTTTCATTTGGTCTTTTATGACATGCATTGATGTGTGCCGTAAAAGTAAAAGGCTAATGCACGCCGTTAATGTCATTTTTCATTTGGTCTTTTATGACATGCATTGATGTGTGCCGTAAAAGTAAAAGGCGCAAAAATTTTCCCCAAAATTTTTATTTCCCTCCATCTTTTCCCTCTACACATTTCATTTTTTTTTTTTCATTTCATAACACAAAACCTTTTCTCTCTCCCTGACACAGATCTTAATTTTCAGCATCTCTTCCTTCCACGTCTCTTCCCACCGCCAAGTCGCCGTTCACTGGATTTGCTCCACCGCCAAGTCGCAGGCCGCGTATCTCCCACCACCACCACGTTCTCTGCTCTTCTCATCGAGATGTCGTGGATCGATTGAGCTACGAATTAAAGAACATTGAAGTGGTTGCCGCTCTCGGAGATTGGGGCCACCGGTTTCAAGGTCTTGAAGTTTCTGAAACCCTTTTGGAGAAAGTTGAGAACTTTGGCCTTGTCTTGCTCATTGGTTTTTTTCTCTGGCCAAATCAAGGTACAATTTTTTCACTTATTGTTTCAGTTTTCATCTTCTGCTTGATCTATTTAGGGTTTTTCAATTGTGGGAAGGTTTCTTGTCTGCTCGGTTTGCCTAGTTTGTTGGTTTGACTGCTTGTTTGACCGTATGTACCTACATTTGAGGTTTTATTTTGATCAATCTTGATTGTTCTTAGCTTTAGTGGGACTTCAGTTGGAGTGTGTTTCGATTCGGGGAATCAAATCCCATTCTGGGTCGATTGGGTTTCATTTAGATCTGACGATGAACACAAGAGGCGAGCCCATCAACAGCAGTCGTAGGAGTAGTCATCGTAATCGACGGTGGTGGAGGTGTCGGAGTATCAATGAACCCCGACGCATGAGGGACGCAGAGCAATAAAGAATGACTCGTGAGGCTTGAATTTACAGCAGAAATTGAAGAGCAACTCCTATATCTTCAAGATACAGACGGAAGAACATACTCAAGAACACAGCCACAAGATACAGAGCAATAAAGATTGACTCGTGAGTTTTTTTTTTTTTTTCTGGATATATAGATGACAATGCTGCAAATTTTTCAGTTTCGTTTGTGTAACTGTAATTGACATTGAAAACCATAATTTCGTTGGCTTTCTGCATACAGGAATGTCTTAAGCGTTGCATATATCTTATTAAGAAGGGGTCCTCTGTCTTTTTCTTCCCTGAGGGAACATGTAGTAAAGATGGAAAATTAGGGGCTTTCAAGGTGAGATCTTTTGGGAGTCTTATTTTCCACGGTGGTGGCTGATGAACATGAATGGAAAGGAATGAACTTGGTTTCCTATTATTGTTTATAAGGAAAGCTCATTTTAAAAGACTTAACTTCATATTGCCACAATTAAAGATGCTATTGATATCATCAGTGGTTATCTTGACTACATTTGGATAATTTATTTCCGTAGATAACTGTGATTTGTGAAGATACTGAAATGCATAGTTTTCTCTTGTTGAAATGCAGAAAGGTGCCTTCGTTCTTGCAGCAAAAACGAATGTGTCAGTTGTGCCTGTTACTCTTATAGGAACTGGGAAAATCATACCTGTGGGAAAGGAGGGTATCTTGAACACCGGACCTGTTAAAGTTGTTATGCATAAACCTATAGAAGGAACTGATACAGGCTAAGATTTCTTCTGCCACTTGTCTGTTTGGTTCGTATGGTTTTAGACTCAATCCTTTGCTGTGAATGGAAGTAACATAATCCAAAAGGTATGAATCATTTCTCAAATTGCCTCTTTTCTTACTAATTGTCGCAGTGTGTGCTCATGCTATAGTTACAAGGTTCATTTCGGTTATGACTCCACTTTCAAATCGGTTTGATTGTTACCTGTTTATACTTCTAGACTTGTGACACAAATGTTCTGTTTTTTTTTTTTGTCACGTTGAAACAAATGAATTGCAGTCTATAAGTATTAAATCTATTCTACTTAGGACCTCATTCTTGCTGAAGTACTTATGTTTTAAAAAAAAAAAAATACAAGCCATGATATTTCAGCGGGAGTAGCTTCCAGATAACCATCAAATTCAAATGGTAACAAACAAAGGTCAAAGTAAATGCTTGTCAAAAGTTTGAACACGGTAGATATTATTCGTGTAAAACCAGGAGGTGAAATGGTAGCACATCAAAACATTCAAATTCAAATTCAAGTCTTGTTATCCAAATTGATACAGATTATGCGGGCTTGACTCAATTTGATTGTAACAAACTCATTGCCATGCACAACCGGCTATCTCGAGATAAGTTTATTCAAATTCAAAATCAAGACTCAATCCTATCTCGAAGACTCCCTATAAAAGCAACCATAATGCCAGAGTTAGGGGACACGGAGAAAACACATCAAGAGGAAAGGCGAAGCCCTGTTGCAAAGGAGAGAAGACATTTTTCAGCAACTTTGTTCGAAGGAGAAGCCCGGAAGCAAACGCTAAAAGGTTGATACCTCCTTGACCTACCAGTGCTACTTCTTGTTTTTTTTTGCAGTGTCTCTTTTACCTGTGTCGCCATGGAGTTGTGGAGATCCCGAGCGGTCGTAATTCAACAGCAGCCCCCACTAGCAGCTTCCTACCTCCTGCCTTCCTCTCCACCGCAGCACAACAAATGGCCTCAAAATAAGCCACGCAAAGAACACACCAGCCAGAACATCCACCATACGGAACATAAAATTGGTGTCTGGAGAGAAGAATTTACCCACGATGTTTTCTTGGAGTGCTTCCAGCAACCTGTAGGCGAGAAGGAAAGGGATCAGAAAACTGAGACCGAGCCGTGAAGCAGACGTCTCTTCACTTCTATGTGAATCCGGACTCACTTCCTCCACCAGATCCCAGCAAGGAAATGGCCCTGTCAGAGTTCCTGCCTTCACTTGCACCTGCGGCACGTACGCATGCAAAGGCCCTGTCAAAAGATGGCGGAAGGAATGATCGATTGACCATGGACACTTTATTGTTCCCGGTCTAAAGAAGAAGAAGAAGACATTCATGGAAATGACAAAGACGAAGCTTTACACTCCGTGAAACAACAATTATCAGAGTGTGTTGCTGCAAACTTGCTCCCAGATGCTTGAAGGAACACAACATATATATAATGCAGCCGAGCAGGAAATGTTTGCCACATGCTTGCTTTGAATAAAAGCCAGGCAACAAGGACCATGAAACAACGAGTTTAATGAAACTTTGATCATGGGGCAGTGGTTTAATAATACAAGAGGCCATGAAAAAGTGAAGAATTCATGTTGCTTGGTGGTCAAAAGCTGATGAGGTGATTAACACACATCAAGACAAAATTTATTTGCAATTAAGCATGATTGTCAAACCGTGATGTTGCTGTACCTTTGGATTAAAGACAAAAACTTTCAAAATATCCAATTAAGCAAATGTGCGGCAAGCTTCTTTCGAAATCAGAGGGTCAAAGTCCAGCTACGTGTCAATCAAAAGAAGAGAAGAAAACAATATTCAAAGGCTACAAGATTCCTCTAGTTCTCATTGTGTGGCATGAAATGAACTCTGCATGTTGTAATAATCAAATCCTGGCAGAAAGTAAAGGAAGACAAGCGGTGGTGTCTCAGAATTGCAGCAACAAAGTCATCAGTCAATATGCCTCGAAGCGGTGAAGCTGCTGACAAGCATAATAAGTTGAATTTCGACTCACCTTTTGGAGGAGCCACGTTCAGCTGGATGTACCTGCACACAAAGAACAAAAATTGTTAATTAAGCACTCAAGACTCATGCGGTAGCTACAAGACCATAAATCGCAATGAGGTAATAGTTGCCCATTCTAGTACTCACCAGGTGTTCGGGAGAGGAGTACAAACGGCAATCCCAGTTTACCAGGTGTTCAGAAGCACGAAATACATAGGCCCCAGAAATGCCCAGAAATTTTAATGAAGAGTGCTAGCAATTGAAGGCAAATCAAGATCAGTTGCAAGATTTTTTTTGTCTCTTCGAATCAAAGAAGCGCAAGATCAAGAAGTCATTACCCAGTACACATCCCCAATTGAGTGAAGTGCAGATTCAAGAGGGGAATCGCTTTTATCTATACAGGGCCATCTCCGAAACAAGCTGACCGAAGTAATCTCCATCTCCAACTCAACCTCTGGCAAAGCTGATGTTCACGCCAAAGAGATTTGATGCTTATCGAATGGAGATGACGTCTTGTTTTGGGGTTCATATTCTTGAAGACATGAGCTGGGTGCAGATATAAGATTCGTGGGTGTCCAGGTCTATGAGTTGCAAGCCTTTGGGCTCATATCTCCTACTAGCTAAATTTCGAGTAGTGCAAGACCCACTCTGGAATGTTGGGGGCACAGCTTGACAAGAGTTTGGGCTCGTTTAAATTTGCTCCTCAGGAAGAAAAGAAAAAGGAGGAGATGGTGGCATAAAGCCCATTGCACAGTCCATGGCCCATTATGAAGCTCGGCACATTCGGGTGCCCATTTCAAATCAGTGGACACTCTATTGAAATTGGGTGTTCACCAAAATATGTTTTCTCGGCGAGTTCAAAATACATACCCATTGAGTAAAAATTGGTACAAAACCGAAAAACCCAAATGTTGAACTACAATGGTTTGATCCCTTCACGGGGTATGTAGGCAGTCTAGATTTAAATCTGGATGCAACCGCGACCTTAACCGAATCCCTGGTTTTCTCTAGACCAAATTCACCAAATCCTTGTGACCACAAAAGTCATCCAAATTTCCTTATTCAAATGACCTTAAAGTCACCCAAACACTTAGCCAAAATTCTTTGATGGGACATTTACCCATTGAAGCATCCAAACCTTCCCAAATATCTGAACTACGAGTGGCTTGATCCCTCTCCAAGGGTATGTAGGCAATCCATTCAAATATCCGGGTGCAGCCACAAAAACAAATAAACACACTCCTCTCCGTGGAATTTTGTCTTCGTATTTGGAATCAAAGGGTCTTCCCTTGAAGCAAGGGATTGTAATTAAGGGATGTTCTTTATCTCGAATGGGTCCGAACTTAACATAATAAAAACTCTATTTCTGTTAATGAAATGGAGTGAGATTGTGTTGAGTACATTTATTTACTATTTTTTCTCAACAACTTAATAAAAGGGTAACCTGTCAAGTTGCTTGTGAGTTGTGAATAATCTTGATCGGAATATTGGAAAGGCTAGTAGTTCCTATTGCAGCTCAAGTTTGAAGCCCAAAAATAACCATAAAATGAGCTTTGGTAAACCTTAAAAACAAAACGATATTTTGCTCATGTTAGTATACTTGTGGCACATATTATCCTTGAAATATAGGCCACATGAGGATGGTTAGGATGGCTACTCTCGTTCTAGTTTTGAAACCTAATCAACTTGGTTCTCATGTGCTCTATACGATCCTAATGCAATGCAGTTTCTTATTTCGTCTCATGTTCTCAACATGCTTGGTCTCTTCTACAAATTTACTGCATTAATTGGGAATACAAATCATGCTGTGAACTTGTTTGTTTGTGTAGACATATTTTGTGCTACCAGTCTTTTCTCTCCCATGTCAACATTTTTATTCTTGTTGTCATTTTCTTTATTCTAATGCATGTTTTCATTGCCGAATAGTAAGAGTGAAAAAAGAGGAAAATATTATGAAAGGGATAGCAGATATATATTAAAATGGTGGAATATAATGTGTCTTGTCATGTTTATAATGCGTATGAATAATAACAGGTTCAGTGAAATTGATATTGGCAATTACGTTATGTACAATGTTCATGGCACACTTGGATTATATGAATTGATAAGTATTTCTGGTTTAAAGTATAGATATGCATTTTAGTTGGCTTTTAGCCTTTCTAGACATCTCTTGTTTCCTTCCTATTTCAGTCAAACTTAAGATCATTTATTGCAGTTCGTCTGATGAATCTTACCACCTTGCATTGATCTCCATATTAGATACAGTTCTTTCCATTAATTTTTTTCATACATGTAGTTCCAATACTGTGTAGGATGGAGACAGGTTTTGGAGGATGCGTGAGTGCTACATCCATGGAAATACTACTAAGTATCTGCGAGTTCCTGATGGGGTAGTTCCTAGTGTCGTTGCCCTTGTATATCAGGTGATTGAGCAGTAAAGAGAACTAGATGATTTGGTATATATTTTCAGATTATGTGGGTTTAAGTTGTAGAGTTGAAGTTTGATGTAATGTGATCTGCTGCTTATACATTTTCAAATATTGTCATGCATTTTGTAAAAGAAATTAATTATAATTTGATTAAATTGTTTCTCATACATTTAATTTGTCATGGATGCATGAGTGATCAGTGGTGATACTAATGTGAAATTGGTACACCTAAAATTTATTAATTTGTTTGTTTGTTTTGGAAACCTTATTTACGGTGTGCAAAGTACGCCTTAAATAGGATCTCAATAGCTCTTTTACGGCACGCATTCTACGCCTTAAAAAGAAAGTCTTTTACGGCGTGTAGCATGTGCCGTAAATAACGTGAATGACATTTGTGATATTACTTTGACGGCGTTCTTGGATGCACTTTAACGGCGCATTTTAGTGTGCCGTAAATGAGGTATGTCTTTTACGGCTCGGGCATTTACAACCTGCTTTTTTACGCCGTAAATACCCTTTTACGGCGCACATTGTGGGCCGTAAAAGACCATTTTTGGTGTAGTGACTATGATTTTGTAATATGAAGTTATTTAATTGATATGATTTACTACATGCATGCTTTTGTTTACTATGCTTGAATGAAAGGGTTTAATTGAAAGCATTGTCTTTTAGAAGTGTGAATGAAGACATCTTTTACGACACGCAAAAGGGTCTTTTATGATGATCAAAAGGGTATTTTACGACACGCAAAATGGTCTTTTAGGGCACACAAAATTAAAGTTGTAAAATATCTTTCACGGCGCGCAAAAGAGTGTTTTACGACACCCAAAAAATATTTTTTACGGCGCACATTTTGTGTGCCACAAGAGAAATTTGTCTTTTACGACATGGTCTTTTACAACACGCTTCTTTGTGTCGTAAAATTGTCTTTTACGGCGCACATTGTGTGTCGTAAAAGATCAATTTTGCTGTAGTGCTCACACAATTATAAGACTTGAGATTTATATGTAATAGCTAGCAGATTCATATCAATATTAGGATAAAATTCCAGATTTTGAATTCAAACTACTGTGACAACACCTGATCTGTTCATATTTCATTTTCATATGAATCCAGTTTGATATTTGTATACTTGTGCATTATGTGATAGGTTCAAGTTGCAACCAATGGCCGTGAAATTAGAAGGGAATCTATAGGAGATGGAGTTCATCCAGATTCAACTAGTGATCAAGAAATTGAGCATGCTCCAGTACTCACCAAGCCCTCTAGTTAATGATAAGTAGTATTGTGGTCAAGGATGCTTTTGAACAATATTAAGTTTGGGAATGTTTCTTTCAGAGTTTCAATTATCTAGTATGGTAGATTCTTATAATTATGAAAGACTATGTGGTTCATTTGGTTAATTTTAGTTTGTACTTGGTAAAGAAATATAACTTGGCACTTATCTGTTGTGAGATCGCTATGAATGAAAGGATTATTTTGGTGCTTTATATTGTTTTACTATATCTTTTGATTGTGTGTAAAATGGCAAAAAAATTTTTGGTTTGAATAAATTGGGTGGCCAATTGGTTGCGATGGTTATTGGCTGTTGCTAAAGCCTCATATGGAAAATACTTGGGGTGGCGACGGCAATGACGCCGTCGCAATTATGGAGGGAAAATCAATTTCCCGGTTATTTCTAATAAATTTGGAGGGAAAATTTCTGAAAAAAAAAAAGGTTTATTGCAAGCGACGACATCTGCCGTAGCAAAGAGGTTACTTTCGACTGCGTTTTCAGTCGCTACATGTCGTCTCCAAATAAGTGACCAAATCGTTGCTACGGTCGTTACCGTCGCTAAATACAGCCATGAGCAGTGGCAACACCACCAACAACAACGGCGTAATTGTCGTCGCCTAGCCGTCGCCATTGGTCTTTTACGATAACAAACAAGTCAAGAAGAACAAAGGAATAAGAGATTTGAGATTTTCTGATAGGATATTTACCTTCTCCAAGAACGGAGTATTTATACAAGATACACCAAGACCTATTAGGAAACTAATTACAACAAAATAATCTTAATAATACACAATATTCACAATCCTAATTACATGGCATGACTCACGCCAACACTCCCCCTCAAGTTGGTGCATACAGATCACGGATGCCCAACTTGTCAAGTGAGTCATAGAAGGCTTTACTCGAGAGAGCCTTTGTAAGAATATCCGCCAACTGTTCTTCAGTAGGAACGAAGGGAAACATAATGATCTGTCCATCCAGCTTCTCTTTAATGAAGTGTCGATCTACCTCCACATGCTTCGTGCGATCATGCTGAACAGGATTGTGAGCAATTTCAATTGCAGCCTTATTATCACAATAAAGCGGCATAGCCTTTTTCTGCCTGAATCCCAAATCCCTCAACAAATTTCTCAACCACAACATCTCACAAAGTCCTCGGGCCATCCCTCTATACTCTGCTTCTGCACTAGAACGAGCTACCACCTTCTGTTTCTTGCTCTTCCAAGTAACCAAGTTACCACCTACAAATGTGAAGTAGCCCGAAGTAGACCTGCGATCTGTAATATTACCTGCCCAGTCCGCGTCTGTGTACCCGGAAACATCCAAGTGACTGTGTTTTGAAAAGAGTAATCCCTTCCCTGGAGCAGACTTTAAATACCGCAAAATACGAAATACAGCATCCATATGAGTCTTACTGGGATTATGCATAAACTGACTCACCACACTAAC
>BDJD01004429.1:244550-257296 GCA_002564525.1 Rosa multiflora
ATCTGAATTGTGTTTCACGGTATACACCCACCGATAACCAACTGTCTTCTTCCCGGGTGGTAATGATACTAGCTCTCACGTACAATTCTTCTCAAGAGCATCCATTTCGACTGTCATTGCTTGCATCCACTTCTCATCCCTCATTGCATCCTGCCCTTTACTAGGGCGAGACACAGAAGATAATTGATTCACAAAGCCTACATACGGTTTAGACAACCTATGGGTCGACACATAATTAGCAACGGGGTATTTAGCTTTTGCACTTAGAGTAGGTTCATAGTGCTTCGGGGGTTGACCACGGGTGGAACGACTAGGCAGAGTTTTGGTGGGAACAATATCTGACACAGAAGAAGGAACACTAGCTGACACAGAAGGACTAGGCAAAGTTTTGGTGGGAACAATATCTGACACAGAAGATGGAACACTAGCTGACACAGAAGATGGAACACTAGCTGACACAGAATGAGTATTAGATAAAGAAGGATTAGAACATACCTTGGGTGACGACTGAGTAGGTGAGACCACTGAAGGAGAGGGAGAGACAGAAGAACTGTTCAAAACGGCATTGGCGACATCAGGAATTTCATCGGAAACATAATCGGGAACTTCCTCTCCGGCCAACCGGTCAGATTGATCCGGTAGATTGGTCAGTAGCTGACTACCCTGATTCTCTTCTTCATTCGGTGGGCTGCTGTCCTCTTTGTCAAGTTCCGTTCCCAAACACTCCAGCCTTGAGAACTCGGATGCCAGTCTCCCATCTTGCCCACGAAACAAATCTTCATAATAACAAGACTTCTCCCCCTGACGAGGAGTCACAGGAGGCAAAAAATAACATGCATCTTCACTGAACGTAACATCCATGGTGACATAAAACGTCTGGGATTGAGGATGATAACATTTGTAACCTTTCTGATGAGAACCATACCCCAAAAACACCCACTTAAGGGCTCTAGCATCCAACTTTGACCTCTGATTCTTATATAGATGAACATAAGCAATACAACCAAAGACACGAGCAGGAAGAGTATTAGAAGATGGAATAGAAACATAGTTAGACAGAACATCAAGTGGGACACGACCTTGAAGAGGGACAGACGGAAGACGATTAATTAGATGAGAAGCACACAATACGGCCTCTCCCCAAACATACTTAGGCATGTTAGCACTAAGTAGAAGAGACCGAGCCATGTCCAGAAGATGACGATTTTTCCGTTCAGACACCCCATTTTGCTCAGGTGTTTGTGGGCATGAAGTTTGATGTATTATGCCATGGTGTTGGAAATATTCATGAAAAGAATGATTGACAAACTCACCCCCATTATCAGAACGAAAGACCTTAACATGAGCATCATATTGAGTACGAACAAGCTTATGGAATGCTGTAAAAGCAAAGAAAACAGAATCTTTGGACTTAAGTAAAACCACCCAAGATAATCGAGTAAAGTCATCAATGAATAACACAAAATATCGCATTCCAAAAAGGGTAGAATAGGCATAGTACTAGAATGAAAACTCGAAGGATAACTAGACCTATGACTCTTAGCCAAAGCACAAGTTTCACAATGCAGGCTAGATTCACTAACTCCCAGAAATAATGAAGGCATGGACTTCTTCATAACTCCAAAAGATGGATGACCCAAACGCCTATGCCACAACCATAGCTCACTCAATCTGTCAGAATTTAATGTCAGGGCCAAAGGCTGTTCCAGTGCTTGTGTTGGCTCTACGTACATGCAATCCAAGTGAAACAGCCTCCCCCTCAGGTCTCCCTTACCCATGATCACCCTGGTGTACAGATTTTGAAAAATAACATACATTGGATAAAATGTTACAGAGCATTTATTTTGTGACCCCAACTGGGATACAGACAAAAGATGATGAGACAATGAGGGTACATAAAGCACATCACCATTCGCATTAGAAACATGGGATATAGAAGGGGATGACATAGACATAAAGAAGGACTTATCATAGGTCATATGGTCAGACGCACCAGAATCAATTATCCATGTATCACTACCAGTAAAGTCAGAAACATGTAAAGCAACACCAATTTTACCTCGAGTTTCCTTAGTCAAGGAAACATTACCCTGTGAGGGATCTTGCCCTGCAATGCCGTAGAAGTCAGGTTCTGGCACCAATTGGACTGCCGCTTTGCCTCTTTGACCACCACCACGTCCTCCAGTATTATTGCCTCCTCTCCAACCAGAGTTGGTGTCATCGAGCTTTACACCAAAACTTGAATTATCTGTCACATTCTGAACAATCACAACATCACGGGCCACAGAGTTCACCCCTCCATTCTGAGATCCGCAGTATTCCCGTCGGTAAGAGACAAATACACCATCTTATCTTTTTTTTTTTTCAAACCCTATAAATTGTAACAAAAAGAATACCAAAGAACCAGGAAGGATATGGACGGACACAAGAACAAAAAAGGATGAACCGATGGACAAAGGATGAAATCAACTTGTAGAAGGAAAAGAACCAATTCGACAAAAAAAAAAAACAAGGCAAGAGAATCAATCGACCAAAAGAACCAATTCAACCAAATCAAAAAAGGACCGAATCAAAAGAACCCTATATTCGCAGCGGAAAGAACAAACCGAGTCCGAATGGATCTCGGCTCTGATACCAAGTCAAGAAGAACAAAGGAATAAGAGATTTGAGATTTTCTGATATGATATTTACCTTCTCCAAGAACGGAGTATTTATACAAGATACACCAAGACCTATTAGGAAACTAATTACAACAGAATAATCTTAATAATACACAATATTCACAATCCTAATTACATAGCATGACTCACGCCAACAAAACAGACTTTCCGCGACGGCACAAAGCCGTAGACAAGTGAATTCTTTTTTGTAGTGCAAGTTTCTACTTCACAATATCCGGTCTTAGAGAAGTAGCTATAATGAAATTCATTTAATTAATATTGTGGGAACCTCTGGTCTTGGAGAAGTAGCTATAATGAAATTCTTCCAATTGGGTTTACAGATCATGCATGAATGTGTTGAGCTAGATTTGGAGGTTAAGCATGTTTTATTAGTTAACTTCTTTGGAATCTTGTGCAAAATGTACCCACTATTTGTTGCTAAATTTTAACCGAATCCCTAAAAGGATTTTTTTTTTTTGGTGATCGTTGTTACAAACCGACAACGTACTTGAGTGTTAGAACAAGTTCGACAGACTATTTAGTTTTTTAGGTATTTTAGAGAATCTATTCAACTTTTTTTATTTAGCAACTCTAGCAGCCTCTCAACCATGTTCGTTGCGTTGGTTATGAATCACAACTTGTGATTAATTATTAATTTCTTTTGGACATCCACAATATCATGTAGTTGCCAAATTAGACTACTCTGATGTATGTTTGTTTTCTATTTTTATAGACCGATATTCTCTCTCTACCTCTCTACCTCTCGTCTCGACTAGGGTTAGGGTTTCGGGAGTTTACATTTGTGCAGCGCATTCACTCTCTCATGGCTGTTTTTGTTGCTTCGATGATAGCTAGGCTTCCGACAAAGTAGTCGCTCAAGGATTGCTAGGAGCCGGTGGATCTCGACAACCTTTGCTGTCCCGGCAATGGTTTTATGGCTCTACAATTCTTCATGGTGGGCCGTCTGAATAGTGCCTGCTCCATCATTCTTGACTCATTTTGGAGCATAGTCCGATCCATGAGGTGACTTTCTGTGCTGGTGGACGTTCAGGCTAGAGGTGATCGATTTTTGTTAACGTTCTCCAATGAATGTGATCTCAATCGTGTGAAGAAGAGAGGATCGTGGGGATTATAGCGTGCAATGATCCTTTTGAACGACTATGACGGCTTCCCTGATATCATCGTCGTCCCTGTGGATTTGTTTGGATTTGGGTGGGGTGGAGATCCAAGGGCTACCGCTGGGGTTGATAATTCCAGCGACTACATGGTCGGAGAAATAATCGGACCAGTTATGCAAGTCGATCAGCTTGGGAACTGTCGTGGTGTGGGGCGGGTTAGGGTTTCTCTGCCTATCAATGACCCAATCCCCCTTGAACATCGGGTCTGAGTCTCTCCAGCTGGTGTCTTCATGCTGCACTTCCGGTATGAGCGGCTGTTAGGGCGGTGTCGTGAGGGTGCTATGATTAATCATTGCGGGTACTGTTGTCCGCGGGAACAAGAGGCTGAGATGGCATCGACGGTTGGCGGATCAGAAGGGACAATAGGTTCGGTGATTCCTACCCTAATTTTTAGGCTAATGTGCATCCAACTTTAGCGCCCTCTCTATTCCCTAAATTCCCTCTCCTAAACCTGTTTCACAGAGAGAGAAGGGGAGTTACAATCTGGGCCCTCCCGGAAACCAGTACCGAGCCGGATAGGATTTCAGGGGTGCGGCGACAGTGAGAGGATGATGCGGAGGAGGATGGCAAACATGCTAAGCACAAATTGGCTCTGGTTCCTGCAGGTTTGCAACCCGAGGATCTACTGATCTAGGGTTTACTATATTATCTGAATGGCTGTTTAAGGTGACCATCACCTCGGTAGAGAAAGGAACGAAGAAAAGAGGCGGCCCCCCCCCCCCCCCCCCTCAAGCTTCAACTACAGTGCTTTTATGGATGATATCCATGCTTTAGGCCCTCTGGGCCTCGTTGTAACAATAAAAAAGAAGGGTTTTTGTCAATTTACCCAATTTCTAGAGATTTTTTTCCCACTAAGCCCATTAAGTTTTTTTAATTATCTCTTACCCAATACACTCTAAGGGAGTCTTCCCTAATACTCTATTAAGATTTTTTTTTTTGTTTTAATTTTTTTTTAATACCATTCTACCCCTAACCCCTTTGTTACTTAGAGAGAGAGAGAGAGAAAATGGAAGAGAGAGAAACCATAGGAGACTTCGCCGGAGCCCGTCACCGGCCGCCGGAATCCGATCACCGGTTGCAGGATTCCGGTCACCGATCGCTGGATTCCTGTCACCGATCGCGGGAATCCTGCCAACTTTCGCCGGATTCCGGTCAACTTTCGCCGCCCACCGGATTTTGCTGAAAATCTCATCGGAAAGGTTTTTTTGTCCTCAATAAACATCTATTGCCCTCCAATAGACGACTATCAGCCATGTATTGCCCCCCAATAGACGACTATCAGCCATGTATTGCCCCCAATAGACGTCTATTGGGGGGCAATAGAGGTTTATGAAACCTCGCCGGAAGTCTCCAAAGAGGTTGTTATAGATCTCATATGGGGTCGGAGAGGTTTATTGCCCTATGAATAAACCTGTATTGCTCCCCAATAGACGTCTATTGCCCCCCAATATAACTTTCGATCGCCAGAATTCTGCCCCCAATAGACGCCTCTCTCTATTTCCTTCTCGGATTTATGCCCAAAGTTTACAAAAAGAAAAAAAAAAAAGAAGAAGAAGAAGAAGTTGATTTCGGCACCCAGAGAAATGCTCTGGGCACCCACGCAGCAGCTGGACCAAATCACTCGAGTCTGGTCCGGGTCCGGCAGATAGTCCGGCGGAGGTGGAAGCTGGCCATGAACACCTTCTCCTGGTCGCCGGCGATGAGATCTTCCACCACATGAAGGTGACAGGTCGATGTCGCCGAAGCCTTGAAGATCTGGTGCGACGGTCCGTAGCCAAGCGAGGCCACAGTTTGGTTTTGGTGCCTCCATGCCAGATCTCCGAGAAGCCGTGCCGGTGACAACGTCGTCGATGAAGGGCGACGGGGGGAGAGAGAGAGAGAGAGAGAGAGAGAGAGAGAGAGAGAGAGAGAGAGGAGAGAATATCGTGCCTGCAGAGACCGCCGGTGACAACGTCGTTGATGAAGGGCGACCGGGGGAGAGAGAGAAAGCCGAGAGAGAGAGAGAATATCGTGCTTGAGAGGAGAGACAGTGTGGCATGTCAGTAATTTATTAATTAGGCTGAGGGAAATTTTGTCTTTTCATTTTAAATTGGGTAAGTGGGATTAAAAATCTGTTGCTGGGGTAAGTGGGATAATTTTTGTTCATTTTGGTGCTTTTGGTCAAGGACCCAAAAAAGAAAGAAAAAGGCGGACCCCGTGGTTGGAGGACCAATCCTAAGAGCAAGTGCAGCGGTTGTGTATTAACTGGGCACCACCTCAGCAATCCTATCTGTTGATTAGGCAAGGAGCACTTTTCCCCTCCACCAGGCCTGTTTTAACCGGGCAAACATTGGCTTTGTTTGACCAAGGGCAAGAAAAATTCCAAGCCCATGCCTTTTGTCTTGCCCAGGCTTGGCCTGCTGCCTGCTGGGCCAGCAGTCGAACGTGGCTGACGTCACAGGGGCCAGCGCAGAGAGAGGGCGTGAAGAGCACGGACGAATCACAGCTTCTGATTCGGTTTTTTGTTGCGTAGCGACAATTAATGGCAGTGTGGGCGCACGTGGCAACTAGCCGTTGGCTGCTTTAGGAATTTGAACCCAACGGTCAACAAATCTGGGCCGACCAAAAGAACAGTAAAAATGGATCTGACGGCTAGGAATTAATATGAATGTAATATAGCTAACGGGCAGAAAAAAGATGTAAAAAATTCTAAAAATCATAAAAAAAAATGTCTCTATAAATACATACAAGTTAAAAAAAAAATAATTTGAAACTCCAATGAACAGTTAATTTAAACAGTGAAACCCACAAAGTGAACAGTGAAAAGTGCATGAACAGTAAGAGTGAACAGTGTTGACCGGGCAAGAAAAACAACTGGTGTAAACCCATGTCCAGTGGCAGTGAATAGTAACTTGACTGGTCGAATTCTTGACTTCTCGACTTTGCCTTTTCTTGACTACGGGTGAACTTGCTCTAAGCTGGCAGTTGAGCTGAAGACTTCGGAGTCCAGGGTGACAAGTTCTGTGTGTACGGATGTAGGTACCATAGCTGACGTTGGTGTGGTGCTGGAACCCTTTTCCCATGAGGGGTAGGAAAGGTAGCTTTAGAATATCTTAACCTTTGGCTATACCTGCATTGACTTGTGGAGAGGGACACCAAGAGGGTGTTTAGGCCTCAAGCAAGTCAAAATGGGTGCTTAGGATTAGGGTAGTGTAGAGGTATTTTTCTTATTTCTTTTTTTAGTTGTATTTTCTATTTTTAGATTTTAGTTTTTATTTCCGGTAGGAAGATAGTAATGAATAATTGAGCAGTGATTGTAATTGAGTGGTCTTCGGATCCCTCTAGCTTAATCTATTATGGTCTTATCAATGAAATTTATCTATTCGATCTCCTTAAAAAAAAAATCCGTGTTTTCCATGTAAGAAATCAAAGTAGTTTATAGGATTAAATTCAATTTACCCCCTGAGGTTTGGGTAGGGCTGGGCACGGTCCCAGACCGGCACCACATTTACAGGGACCGGGACCGGACCTGCAGAGTTAAGTTTGGGCCGGGTTTGCACATGACGGACACACAGACCGGCCTCAACCTGGACAGTGACAAACGGGCCGGTTTCTCCGGGCTTTCGGTTCCTGGCAGATTTTTCAGTAGTGCTCCATTTTTGGGCAAAAATGCAGCAAATAAACAACAATCAAACCACCAAAAGTTCCAAGTTTACATAGCTATCAACTGAACAATATCACCAACAGATCTAACTTCGACAAAATTAAAAATTAAAAATCAACTGATCAAGATCAGAACGTCGTCGATGGTTGTCGTCGGTTTGGTTTGATCTAGAGACTTTGAGATGTGAAGGCTCCGAATTTCAGGTTCTAGCCAGAGCCTTTAAGAGATCTCGATAAAGAGACAAATTGAAAGGCTTGGCCACAGAGACCATAGCTAGAAGAAGAAGAAAAAGAGATGAATATGAAGAAGAATTGAACTGACGAACAGGGACAAGGAAGAACATGAAGAGAAGTTGAGAGGAGATGAAACTTAACCGTTCAAATCCGAAACCTCAACTAGTTTCTGATCCGGGTTGGGTTTGGAGACTGCACTTCCACCAACAGAGAAGATGAACCAAGTGTGGAGCAACTGAGGGAGAGGAACTGCCGAACTGAGGGAAGAGGGAGATGGGAAAGAAAGAAGAAAAAGAGAAGAATAAGATAAAGAGGAGACAAAATGAAATGGGAGTGTTTGGACCCAAAATGAGCATTTTGGCCTGACAAGGCACGTCTTGGAGAAATTGAGCCAATGTCAGTGGCTCAAGCTATATATTGTCGACAAGTTCGAAATATATATTTAGAGGCTAAATAAAGCCTACTATGGAAGCATGGAAGCATGGAAACATGAAAAGTCAACTTTAGCACATTTTCCTACTTCGGCTATGAGAAAACGAGCTAAACAAGGAATGAGGGGCGGCAGACTAACCAAATGAAATTTAAATGAGCTAAAACTGTCCAGATTAAATCTAGACATCCCAAGGATCATTTCTTATGAAGAGTGCCAGAGGTATTTTTTAGTGGAAGACCTTCAAACAATCAGTCTAATCTTTTGCAGAAGCAAAACTGGAAAACTGGACCTGTAAGAGGTCCAGCAGAGTTTCCGGCCCAACCACTATATCAAAAGCTCTGAAATTTGACCAGGATGATCTACACTCATAGTGGAACATTTATTATGAAGAGTTCCAGAGATATTTTTGACTGGAAGGCCTTCAAACAATCAGTCCAATCTTTTGCAGAAGCAAAACTGGAAAACTGGACCTGTAAGAGGTCCAGCAGTGTTTCCGGCCCAACCACTACATGAAAAGCTCTGAAATTTGACCAGGGTGATCTACACTCATAATGAAACATTTCTTATGCAGAGGTGACGGTCAAAATCGGAATTCTTGATGGAGATAAAATTGAAGGAATAAAGGAGCCGAAAGTGCTTCCTTATCTCCAAATTTCATCATTCCTTATCTCCAATTATGCCTCCTTATCTCCTTATCTCCGAAATTCATCGTTCTTTATCTCCAATTATGCTTCCTTATCTCCAAAATTCATCATTTCGGATCTCCAATTAATGCTTCACTATCATTTGTTTAATGCTAAACACTTTGGCATGGTAGCCTATAAATAGAGGTTACAATGAAACACAATGGAGAACACAATTCACTCATCAATACATCTCTAAGATGATCTAAGTCTCTCCAGAGCAAACCTCTTTAAGAGCAATTCCTCTCCTTCTCTTTCTCTTACCGGTGATCACACTCCTAGTCCTAGTCTTCTCAGAAGCCGACTTTCAGTGCCACCAAACCCTCTGCCAACGTACTTCGGTCCTAGTCTCCTCGGGAGCCGACTATAGTACCGCGACCACAACGGTTACGGAACCAGCCAAGCAAGGGTAACGCCCTCGCAAACCAACCAAGCTAAAGTCACGCTTTAGCAAGTTCTCCTCACTTCCCAGTGGTTCTTGCTCTGCTCGATCTACAACATCGAGTATCGATTGTGATTTTCAAGAAGCTCAGCAAAAGCTACACCAGAGTCTTTTTGTGTTCACCATCATTGGGATGCCAGAGGAAAATCTTTACCAAAAGAAATTCCTGAAGTCTTGGCGACGATAGAAGGCTATGTGCCCATTCCCATTCCAGAGAATGCGAGCATAGAAGAGCGGCTTGGTATCCTTCAAAAGAATTCTACCGCATACCATGAGAATCTGAGAAAAGCCCTCGCGGAGGACCGTCTACGGCTCGATGAGTTCACGATTTCGGTCACGAGTTGGGGGCACAACAAACACAAGGCGAATTGGAACGTCAAGAACCTGCTCGCGAAGAGGTCGTTTCTGAGACTAACTTGCCTATAGGTGGCAATCAACCTAAGGGTCTCACTGGTGAGTCACAGCCTTACACATAGGCTGTGCATGGAAAAAGTCATCAACAAGATTGTTCTTATGACAATAAAATTGTCTCTGAACAAATATCTGATTTCTCCACTGATCAAGCCAAATACGTGGCTACTGATCAGATGCATGGGGGGCAAGATATGACCCATGATCATCCCTTTTATCAAGAGAAATTGGTGACAGTTGGCGACAAAGCCGATCTTGGGACACCGTCATCTCCCAAATTGCAATTGAAGATCATGCCTCGTCAACCAACAAAGATACTTGGGGGGCAAGATTACCCCTCTCACGAGCCAAATTCCCCCAAATTCTTCAACGAGAAGTATTTTTGTTCTTTTCCTACAAGCTCACACATGAGGGATTTTTACCCTACAAATTTTGATACATCGGAGCTTGGAATGAAGCATAGATGGCCTCCCCCGTGGTCTTCTAGAGGTTAGCCAAACATGGTGCTGCTAGCTTCTTTCTTTCTTTGCTTTTAATTTTCTGTTAATTTTTTCGTTTCTAGTTTTCTTTTCATTAAAAAATCAGTTTAAATAAAATAATAAAATAAAAAATAAAAAAGTTGAATTTGGTAAGGGGTTGTGAATCATTACGGAATAGGTGAAGTCTCTTTTGTTAATATTGGCCTAAACTCCTTATTGGTGCCTAGTTCAGGTCCCTTAAGGGTAAGGGCGGCTTTTATTAACACTTGTTGAACTGTCTTCACACTTACGACCATTTTCATCTTAGTAAGTATAGCCTATGTGAAATGGTGTCTAGAAAGGGGACAACGTTCATGACAGGTTCTTGAATCCAGAAGTGCGTGCAAATTGACCTAAACCACTATGTGGGAGTAGCTCATGCTAAAATGGATTCTGCCTCTCTTGTTCGCCCTCCCCTACCTGGCCATTTCAGTAAGGTTGCCCAAAGGATTTGAAAGAAAATTTGTGTCTAGGCGACTATACTTGGGCCGCATGTCTAAACCTTGATTCACATTGTCTTATTGAATTCAACTACTTAAAAAAAAATATATATATATATAAAAATATAAATAAATAAATAAAAAATTAAAAAAAAAAAAAATAGTGCAATCCATAATTACTGAGGAGTCAAAACACTGAGGGATTAATTTATTAGCCAGTCTTTTCACATAAGCCTTCGTGGGAAATTCTAGTATTCCTACACTCGAGAAGCCCATTCATGAAGGCCTGTTTTTTAGGCCTATAATCGTTTCTTCGCTTTGCCTAGCAACACTAGGGGGCAACACTATACAATACTAAGCCCATTTAGCTTAAACAATTATAGCTACTTAAAAAAAAAGTCTAGTTTGGATACGAGAAGTGCTGACAGAGGGTCTCGTCCCTTGTCAATCAAGTGAGCTGAGCTCCGCCAAAATCGTTCATCTCTTCACCTGGTCATGTTCCAAAGGAGTTACTGAAATATCCCTAAGTCCAAACCACTTTTTCTTGTATGTTGCGTCACTTTATGTGTTGTTCTTGTTTTTGTTTTGTTTTGAGTCTTAGGATGCCTTTTCAACTGTCTGTGATGAGTTTATATCTCCAAAATTATGGCTAAAAAAAAAAAATAATAATAAATAAATAAATAAAAAAGTCATAAATACAACTCTTAGGGGGCAATTCTAAGTGTTCCTACACTCGCAAAACTACTAAGCCGAGTCAGCGGTCCGGAAACTTTTTCCAGCTTTGCCCTCGCAGGAAAGGCTGAGCTCAAGGGAAATGTGAGAGCCACCACCGTGACCGCCACCTCCATCGGAAGTAGTCTTCATGTTACCAAAGATGTCCTCACCATGCATGGGGAACAGAGGAAGGGTTTCAATCTCCATGTTCATAGATCCATAACCGCCATAGTTCCCCATCTGCCAGTTAAAAGCAATCATCACACCAGCGGAAGAAGCAGAAGCAGGTGCAGAAGATCCAAAGTTAATATACTGATCCTCATGTTTCCAATTGGTAACTTTGTCATCACCAACAAGCCCTGATCTTTGCATGGGCACATGAACATCCGAAGTGGACCTCTTCTTCTGCTTCTCCAGAGACCTTTGGTTCACGAACCAATAATAGACGTTCTTGAACTCGATCTTGCCGTACCATTTCAGCTAGAGACAGATCCTCTGAACCTGCTCTATAGTTGGGGACCTAACTCCCTTGTTGTAGAAAAGCTCATTGAGGATTCTTATATGATCTGTAGTGGGAGTCCACCTGCTCCGCCTACAAAGCATGTTAGCACTACTCCCGGCTGCTTTGTTGCTTCCTCCATCCTCGGTTGGTTGCTGGGTTTGTGGTTCCATTAGTGATGGATTGAGAGAATGCGAGAATTGAAGAGTGATGATGATGAGTAATTAAGAAAAATTGCTGTTAGAAATATTCGAGTTGATGAAATGATTTTGGGATTGGAAATTTGGGTTTATAATGTGGAGGAAGATATAGGCATGCAAATATCCACCCTTGGATGGACAGTCAAAGAGGAGTCAAATCGATGTTAGTAAATCGAGATTAGTGATTCCAAATCTCGGGAAAAAAGGGACAAGCAGCATGTGAGGAGCGGTTTTTGAGGAGTTAGCTATTATTAAAGGATTAATAGCATGTGGGGAAATCGAACGGTTTTCTAGGAGGTAA
Organism: Rosa multiflora; assembly: GCA_002564525.1. Classification (NCBI taxonomy): domain Eukaryota; kingdom Viridiplantae; phylum Streptophyta; class Magnoliopsida; order Rosales; family Rosaceae; genus Rosa; species Rosa multiflora. The sequence continues at coordinate 256,906 of BDJD01004429.1, forward strand.
CTGTTCTTTTCACGAGATTATTTTTCACGACTGTGGTTTTTCAAATGAGTGATTAATGCCTTAAATCTAGGAAAAGAAGGAGTTATTGGCGCTAAGAGTTTTGAGTTGGGAGCCAGCAAGTGGATCCAAAAGATACATATTTTCTCAAAACCCTCGCCGCGAGGCTTTTTTTTGACGCGGAGCATATTTTAAAAGTTCATATTATTTTCAATATACAACTATGGGGGCCTATATTTGGGGCCTTGCGAGACACAATGATTGGCTTCTCCCGGATATTTGGATATCAGGATAAGAAAATATTATTGTATTCATAAAGTGGCTTTGCGGTCAAAAGCAGTACATTCATTACAAAGCCAAAAGTGGCTAGAATACAAAACAGGAATCTTCGGAT
>BDJD01004429.1:261838-295961 GCA_002564525.1 Rosa multiflora
AAAAAAAAAAAATCAAAGATAGACCCAATCAATACATAAAGACACAGTCTTTTTATAGAGAGAATAATAGAGAGACTGACTCTGCTCAAGAACACTGTCTTTGGGCTTCTTTGCCGGAGTCTTTGATTTGGGTTTCTTACTGCTCTTCAAACCGAAACCATTAATATTCAGAAAGCTGACCTGCAATTCAACACCACAAACCACCAAATCTGCCCCTGAAACTCACCAAATCCCACAAATCAAACTCATTTCCACACGAAAATCCACTCCAAAACCAGAAATCCACCAAAACATAAAATAATCGATGAGAAGAGAAGAAGCAGTAGTACCTTTCTTGGCCAAAAGTGTCCTAAATCTGGGCCTTGATGACCGATTGGCCAGCTACGTCGACGTTGAGGGTTCTGGAGAGGAGATTGGATTTGCTGACGCCGAGGGTCAAGAGTGAGAGCTGAGAGGAAGACCCGCAGAGGTGAGGAAGACCGATTGTGAGGGAGAGAGCCAGAGAGGCGGAGTCGCACCTGTAGATGAATCAATTCCCGAGCTTGACCTAGTTTTGAAGGCAGCCTCAAGCTTCGGCGCGTAGAGAGAGTAAACCACCGGACCAATAGCGACTTCGATTTGAACCTTGCCATCGGAGAAGGCTGAGGAATCGAGTGAGATTGAGAGTGAGAGTGAGATGGTGAGATGAAGGCGGCTCTTGGTCTTAATCAATCAAAACATTCAAATAATCAAATCTATTAACTGGAGATCGATGGGTCGGAGACCAACATCCCAACAATGAAGTATAGAGAGATGGTTTACTTACAGTGGGTCGAAGCAAAGCCGTGGGTCGGCGGTTCAGCGGTTTGAGATTACTAATAGGAAGACTGAGACTGAGAGGCTGAGGGAGTGAGATGACTAACTGAGAGGTTAGAGCTAGCTTAGAGATAAGGCCGAACCGTCGAACTTTGCGGTGGGTCGGCGGCGACTGAAACTGAGGGACAGAGGGAGTGAGTCGAAGAGAGGCTGAGGGTCAGGGTCAGTCGAAATCTCGAAGAGAGGCTGAGGGTCAGGGTCAGTTGAAATCTCGAATAGAGGCTGAGGGAATGAGGGATTAGGGTTAGAGACTTAGATTTAGGTGGGATCGTAATCCCCTGCAACAAACATATCGTAAGCATATTATTTTACTACGGCTAACTCTTTCCGAAGTAAACCATTGGGTTTGCCACGCCCAATGGCGACGGCAGTTGTTACCGTCGCAAATATTTTGCACAATCGCGACCCCTCAGTTTTTGCCGTCGCAAAAGAGGAGGCATTGGCGACGGCAATTGAAGGCCGACGCAAATTGGTGAAGCTAATACAATTCTTTTTTGTAGTGGTTCATCCGTGGCCAATTGAATGTCAGAGCAAGAAATAGTGCGGAGAAACATCATCATAGCTTCTTCGCGATGACCCGGGCGAGGAAGAAACCCATTTGCCAATATCGCGGGGAATCTTCTATTTACCACCAACTTCACATCCGGTATCTCATCCAGAAGATACAAAAACGAGAAACACTCGGAAAATGTCGGAGATTCATACCTTCCCTCGCGGCAGAGCCACCGGCCCAACAGAACGTCATTTGGAGGCACTGCTGGCACGTCTGGTCGGCGAAAATGGGGGAAATAAGTCTGGAGCCAGAAATCCAGAATCTAGAAGGGGCCTGAGGATTGGACTTCGAATGGATGCATAGCTACTTGATAAAGGGCTCGATAAAGCGAACGCAGAACCGGTTGACCAAGGCCAACGACTGTGCCATTATAAAGAGCAGTAGCCAAAGAGGACCAAGTGCCAGTTGGTTTACCAGCAGAAGTACATAAAATAAACTTACAGAGCCACTACTCGAGGAAGGCAATTCCCCCGGTTTCGTCATGATGTCTACTGTAGAAATTTCGCCAAGACGGGTAAGATCTGCTATGAATGCTGTGACCAGTCTGAGTCATCTGCAGCGGGAATTTCTCGTCATCAAATTGGCCTTGAACATACGGTGCCGCGTGGATGGGTAGGCCCGTGATAGCGAGAATATCCAATAAGGAAATACTCATCTGCCCAAAGCGGAAATCAAAAGTGTTGCTGGCGGTGTTCCATAAGCAAAAGGCCACGGCGAGAGGAGCGCGATTAAGGCCGCCTGGAATTTGAAGACACAAGTCAATAGCATCCGCAATGCCTACTGCGCGCCAGCGGGCCAAATCTCGGGCACGAACCTCATTGTACCAGTCTACATCAAGAGGTTGGATTGAGGGCCAGAAACCAATTTTGACTCTATGATGTTTCTGGCCCCAACCTCCAAGATCGGCAGGAGACCGGAGAAGAGCCGGGATGGGACGGCGGATGGGAAGCGCATAATAGGCCATAGCATCATCTGGCAAACGATCGCGAGGTGTGGGACCCAGACTCGCTTAACTATAGCCGCCACCAAAGCCCATCAGTCGACTTCTCTCCTCTCCGGTCTGACTTCTACATCGAACACTCATGTTAGTCCGCCAGGTGAATGCGGCTTTCTCAGTGATTTCATCTGCCTGATCGATAACGAATGGTTTCTTGGATGCCATTTCTGGGTTGTGAGGAACACTTCTCCATTACACCTTGATTTATAGCTCAGATCTTTCTAAAGATTAGTTTATTAGCTGGGCCAGTGAGTGGCCCTAGTTAATAATTAATGAGCCATTATTCCATCTTGAGAATCGCATCTAAGGTGACAGTGAAGATACTTCTCCATTACACTTTGATTTATAGCTCAGATATTTTTGGAGATTAGTTTATTAGCTGGGCCAGTGAGTGACCCTAGTTAATAATTAATGAGCCATTATTCCATCTTGAGAATCGCATCTAAGGCGACAGTGAAGATATTCCACCTTTTCCTACCACCGTAGGGCCAGCATAGTGGCCTGAAGTTTTTAAATAAAACATGATTAAAACCGATGCGGTTTTAGATACTAAACTTGCAGCAGATATGGTGGTTTCACTTGGTCACACGTCATAATGTCGATAGCCATGATCTAATCATCCTCTTCGACATAAGACTCGCGAAGGATTAAATGACAGCAAACAGTTTGCTATTTTGCATCTTATTTCGCCAAGTACTATAGGCCTTGTTCTAGTCAGGAAAGCGGCTTCAACACCTACATTTGAGAAAATCAACAGAGAGCCCGCGAACAAGGCAGATACATGTTGCTATACACATGGTGAAGCTACCACCAAGGAAGAGAAGAATACTCATTCGTGATCAAAAGCAGTCTCCTTCGCATGGGGGGCACGCTAAAGTTCTGATCTCCTACAACCTGCCCAAGTTTCGCCAGATCCATGGGGGGCAATAAAGTTGGCAAAGAAAGTATCAGTTCATAACAAAGGCAATTCAGATTATGACATTCAAGCTTTATGGCCTATTTAGAGGCCTATATGGAAACAGTCAAGCCAATACAAGTGGCTTTGGAGCAACAACATTATAAGAGTAGTGTTGATTCAAGATCTCTTCAGTCAAGACGAAGACCTTTGACTTCGAGGTCTGGGGGGCAATGTTTGGACCCAAAATGAGCATTTTGGCCTGACAAGGCACGTCTTGGAGAAATTGAGCCAATGTCAGTGGCTCAAGCTATATATTGTCGACAAGTTCGAAATATATATTTAGAGGCTAAATAAAGCCTACTATGGAAGCATGGAAGCATGGAAACATGAAAAGTCAACTTTAGCACATTTTCCTACTTCGGCTAGGAGAAACCGAGCTAAACAAGGAAGGAGGGGCGGCAGACTAACCAAATGAAATTGAAATGAGCTAAAACTGTCCAGATTAAATCTAGACATCCCAAGGATCATTTTTTATGAAGAGTGCCAGAGATATTTTTTAGTGGAAGACCTTCAAACAATCAGTCCAATCTTTTGCATAAGCAAAACTGGAAAACTGGACCTGTAAGAGGTCCAGCAGCGTTTCCGGCCCAACCACTATATCAAAAGCTCTGAAATTTGACCAGGATAATCTAAACTCATAGTGGAACATTTATTATGAATAGTTCCAGAGATAATTTTGAGTGGAAGGCCTTCAAACAATCAGTCCAATATTTTGCAGAAGCAAAACTGGAAAACTGGACCTGTAAGAGGTCCAGCAGTGTTTCCGGCCCAACCACTATATGAAAATCTCTGAAATTTGACCAGGGTGATCTACACTCATAATGGAACATTTGTTATGAAGAGGTCACGGTCAAAATCGGAATTCTTGATGGAGATAAAATTGAAGGAACAAAGGAGCCGAAAGTGCTTCCTTATCTCCAAATTTCATCATTCCTTATCTCCAATTATGCCTCCTTATCTCCTTATCTCCGAAATTCATCATTCTTTATCTCCAATTATGCTTCCTTATCTCCAAAATTCATCATTTCTGATCTCCAATTAATGCTCAACTATCATTTGTTTAATGCTAAACACTTTGGCATGGTAGCCTATAAATAGAGGTTACAATGAAACACAATGGACAACACAATTCACTCATCAATACATCTCTAAGATGATCTAAGTCTCTCTAGAGCAAACCTCTTTAAGAGCAATTCCTCTCCTTCTCTTTCTCTTACCGGTGATCACACTCCTAGTCCTAGTCTTCTCAGAAGCCGACTGTCAGTGCCACCAAACCCTCTGTCAACGTACTTCGGTCCTAGTCTCCTCGGGAGCCGACTATAGTACCGCGACCACAACGGTTACGGAACCAGCCAAGCAAGGGTAACGCCCTCGCAAACCAACCAAGCTAAAGTCACACTTTAGCAAGTTCTCTCTACTTCCCGGTGATTTCGCTCTGCTTAACCTACAACGTTAAGTATCGACTTGGTGACACAAGACAAAGTCCTCCAGCACGAGGCACAAAGAATCCTGCGACGAGGTTGGTGCTCTCCTCGTCTATAGTCGCTCAAAAGAAGTCAGGTCAAGGGACAACCCCAACGACCACACCCGAACGGTGCTGGCACGCCCGCGCAGAAAAGAGACTGTTGACCAGCTGCAGCAAAATTGGAGCCAAACAGGGAGACAGAATGATTGATGGAAGAGGAAGATGAAAGAGAAAGAAGAAAAGTGAAGTCGTGAGGAATAATGAGACATAGAAGAGAGAATGATGGATAAAAAAAGAAAAAAGGTTAAAGAATGATGCATAATTCGGGCCCAACGGGTTTTATGTATTTCAAAGTTCAGAACCGGGACCGGACCGGCACACTGACTACAGGGACCGAACCGGCCCTAAAACCCTTATTTTTAGACGAAAACACGACCCGAACCGGCCGGTCCGGATCGGTTCCTTGCGGTTTTTCGGGTTTTCGGTCATTTATGCCCACCCCTAGGTTTGGGGGTAACTTCATGTTAGTCCCTGTAGTCTCAATTTAATCAGAAACACCCCTAAGCTTTCGGATTGCAGTCAGCCATGTCTAATTTTACTGTGCTCTGTCTAAATTAGACGTTAACTCTGATAATGGGCCTACTATAAGGGCTAAAATGGTCATTTCCTCTCTCTTCTCTGAAACCCTCTTTTTGAACCCTCTCATCTTCCTCTGATCCTCTTCCCCTTCTCTCTCTTAGCTCCGGTGGACAACTCCAAGGAACCCAACAAGCCCTTTACGACTCGTCATCCCTCTCCACTCCACTCCAAACCCAATGACCCACCCCCACCTCCATCCCTCTACTCCGACCAACCTTACTCCAGATTGGGAATGGGTGATGAGACAATTGACGATGGCAGAACGTAATCACGCGCGAGTCGTCATCAACATCAGAGACTGATGGTGGCGCGGTCATGAAGGAGAAATCCCCTCTATTAACGCAGGCCGATCATAATCAACATATTCACTATCTCTTATACCCGGAGAAACCTAGGATAAGATCTCTTCTGTCTAGACTCATTTCAATCTCAAATTTCATTACTGGTTGTTTGAATCCTATGGAGATTGTCATGAGCTAGTGTTGAGAGAGATGTGGTCTCTTGGAATGCGAAGATCAAAAAAGTATTTGGATTGTGGGTATTTGGGTAAGGCTAAGGAGCTGTTTGATGGAATGCCTGAAAAGAGTGTCGTGTCATGGACGACGATGATGAATGGGTACTTGTAGTTTGGTGAAGTTGAGATGGCAGAGTGCTTGTTTCAGAAAATGTCTGCAAGGGATATGGCTACGTGGAACTCAATGATTCATGGATTTTTTTTTTTTTTTTGAATAGATGATTCATGGATGTTTTATCTATGGAAGAGTGGAAGATGCTAAGAAGTTGTTTTAGGTGATGTCTGGGAAGAATGACATTTCGTGGACTTCCATGATTGCTGGGCTTGACCTAAATGGGAGGAGTGAGAAAGCTTTGGTAGTTTTCGGGGAGATGGAAATTTTGAGACTACAAGCAGAAAACTTAAGCAATGAAACACAAAGTTGAGGCCTCAGACCAAATCGGGAATCAATCAATGATCAGACCCAGAGAGAAATTTTGAAACTAGAGATAAAATTGAGCCAATGAAGCACACAAATTGTGACTTTTTTGGAGCAGAAACAAAATTGGGGAGAGGAAGAACCGAGGAAGAAGAAGGTGAAGTTGATTTTTAAGCCTAGGGTTACAAGCGTAATTTAACCCTTAAGTTTGGGTCCACGTCAGCATTTAACGTCCAATTTGGACGGAGCTTGAGTAATTAGACACGGCTGATTGAAATAGGAAAGTTCAAGGGTGTTTCTGATTAAATTGAGACCACAGGGACTAACATGAAGTTATCCCCAAACCTCAGGGGGGTAAACTGAATTTAATCATAGTTTATATCAAGTAGTTTATTTATCAATCTCAAGTTGCACATGAAACCAATAATCTGCATGTTAGCTAAAGCTAGTACCTATCAAGTAGTGATATTATAATTAACAATCATGGATTTTTTTTTTTTTTAGCTAGTACCTTTCAAGAAGTGCTATTAAAATTCCCAAAAATCCATGTTTTCGAGTATGTAAGAAATCAAAGTAGTTCTTATTTATCAATCTCAAGTTGCATATATATGAAACCAATAATTTGCATGGTAGCTAGCTAGTTCCTATCAAGCAGTGATATTATAATTCTCAATCAAGTCAAATTCAACAATTACACTAAAATTAAACGTGGTCTTTTGATATTATAATTTTCAATCAAGCCAATTGCTTTCCTTTTGGAATTAGTATCTTACGAAGGGTGTTTCATTCAGACATCCCTAATTAATATTTGGATCTCTCTAAAATTTTAAAGGATTATAATTCCCATAATACCCTCAAATTAGAAGGAGCGTTGCGCAGTAGGTAGCTCAGTGCCTAGCGGCGTTGTTGAGTGTCGATTTGACGACCTCCTTCTTCATTCGTTCTCTCTCAATTCTTGCAAAGGTCTCATCTCAAAGTCCAGCCAATTTGATCTCGCTGCATCTCTCTGTTTTTTTATTATGATATGATTTTGTTTTTCCACCTTATGATTGAAACGTTTACGCAGCTAAATTCGTTTTCTTTCATGGAATAGACTGATAATTTTGATAACATAAACTGATTTCTGAATTAGGAATTTTGTGAGTTTTCGTCGTAGCGAATTAGAAATATGAGGGAGTGGGAATGAGTTTGAACTTTGAACTGAGAGATTGAGACTCCCTACTACTGACGATAAATAAATTAAAAGATAGATATATACTAGTATACTACTAGCATCACTTGAACTGGAATATTGTGTGGAAAAAGTTAGTTAAACCTTCTGGGCTTCGGGTGTATGCTGTAGAATGAAAATGGTTCAAAGGAAAAGGACTTTGCCAATCTTACTATTGTAATAATTTAATGGACAACCTCCATTAGAGACGAGTGAAAATGGAATAGATGTTGATGGGCCAGATAACATTGTGAATTAGGTGATGTGAACTGCGGAGTTGGGTACCTGGGTGGTGTATATGGTGAAGGTTGCTGGCGAACTTTTATAAGAATGGCAAGGAGGTGGAAGAACGGTAAAATTGGAAATCTCATGTATAATATTTTAAGATAGATTCATATATCAATTGAGATATGAGATCTGAATAAAACCACTCTCTTATTAGCTAACTTCTTTGGAATCTTGTGCAAAATATATTCATCATTTGTTGTTAAATTTTAGTTGAATGTCTAGAAAGAAAAAAAGATGGTGTTGTTACAAAGTAGCAACTTGAACATCCGAGCAGCTTTCACAGACTCTACAATGATTTTTTTAGTCATTTTAAAAAATATGTTCAACTTTTTATATAATTAGCAACTCTAGCAATCTCATACTGTTTTCAACCAAGTCGGTCTCGTTGGTTGTGAATCACTCCACAATAGCATATAATTGCCAAGTTAGACTGCTATGTCAAGACAATACATTAGATTTAATCCATGTTCTTGAAAATGTAAGGAATCAAAGTAGTTTATATCAAGTAGCTTATTTATTAATCTCAAGTAGCATATGAATCCAATTATCTGCATGTTAGCTAGTACCTATTATGTATCATATTATAATTATCAATCAAGTCATATATAATCTGATAATCAAGTCAATTTAAACAATTTGAGTAAAAGCTCTTCCACTTGTTTTAATTTCATACGTATTTGAGTATTTCATATTAGAAGCCTAGAAGGGATCATTACAATTAAATTAGACTATTGTTGATCATGTGGCACAGCTGGTCACAGCACGTAAAAGTGGCGCAATTTCAGGGCCAACCTAATTAGCTAGACTGCCGAAAGTCCTTTCTGCTGAAGTCTTCTTCTTTAATCTATTCTTCTATTAATTATTTTTTAGGGTAGAGTTCTATCTACATAAATCTGGAGTTTCTCTTCAGTCTGCACATATTACTTGGAATTCACAAGCAGTGGCTTTCTGAAAATTATCTAATAAAGCCAGAATATTTTCAGTTTGGCTACGAAACCATAGACTTGAGCTATTATGAGAAGAACAAACATATCCAGTAATTTGGAGTTGTTATGCTCGAATTCATGTCTGGAAAATCATTCTCAGGAATTATCGACTTGTTTAGATCATGTTATACTTATGGGGTTCCAGCCAATTTGAGGAGATTGAGTACATTATTCAAACAAAACTTATTGTATTTGGCTTTATCTGCTGCACTTTTTTCCTTTTTTTTTTTTTTTTTCCTGACATATAATCAAGATCCTAACAAACTTTTCAACACTGTAATATAGACATGTCTCAGAAACTGAGAGACTTGAGCCTAACTTAATATGACATTTCGTTCTTCATGGCGCATGTCTATGCTTAACCATTTTTACAATTATTTCGTAGATACGAATCAAACATATGATTAGCCAAAGAGTTAAAGAGCAAAGCTCATTGACATCTGCCGTAATATGAGTCAGACATCTACTATTTATTTGTTGTTGATTTTGTTGTTTAGTTTTGTATAGATATGCCGCATATGCGTTTGTATGGACATATACTAGGTGTATATTTTTTTCTTCAATAAAAAGAATTATGTCGCACCGTTGAGATTCTCTATAATTTTTTATTTTTAAAGAAACTCAACCCCACCCAAGATTTCAATCCTGGATCCGCCACTGTATGCGAGGGCAATGAAGGTTTCATAAGCCATTAAAGCTTTTGAGGAAGATGGAGAAGTTTGGAATCTATTATATTAATGTTGATACCCAAAAAAAAGCACGAGACATTCCCTACACTCATTTAAGCCTAATAAGAAAATACATATGCAAACTGCATTCGAAAATACAAAAGTCTTCTGAGGCCTCTCCTGAACCTTAAATTTTCCATCTAGAACCCACACACGAGCGGAATTGACACGTGAAGTCTTGCAGCAGAAAGGGCTTCGACATCAGAGGGAGAGCCAAAAGGTAGGATTGTGAGGGACAACGAGTTGGCTCACCCGTCGAGGCACCAGGTGCGCGCGAGATGTCAAGGACGTCATCACTTGCAAGCACCATGGACGCTGCAAAGCTTGCGGTTACTTCTTCAATTCCAGCCATTCATATTGGCTGGGAAGGCAGGTTGATCGACCTAGAGTCGCCGACTTGGATCTAGGGTTTTGTTTCGCGTCAAAGCGGCTGCGCGTTGGTAGACTTGGTCTTTAGCCTTATCTTTTTATTTTTCTAGTTTAAAACTCAGATTGATTAACATTAATATTACAGTTTTGAGTGAAATAAGAGGACAAATGTCAATTAATGAGTGAGAAAGGTAGAAAGAGAAGGTAGATGGGAAAGGTTGCTAGCATTCCTTTTGTCTCACTTAAAACAATTCTCTCAATCATTCCAATTTAAATATCTCAATTTTTACAATTGGTTGGACGATAATATCCTTAATATTCTGGCAAATGAAGTTTTTTTTTTAACGAAAAAACTAATAAAGTGACTAAAGTGAATAATAGAGGTAAAGTTAATTGACCAAAGTGATATATTTAAAAAGTGAATTACCAAAGTGTCGAAAATGTAAAAATTAAGTGACTATTTGTGATATTCTCTAAAAAAAAAAAATGTGTTCGTGTCTCACATCGATAATTTTGTAAGCTCAGCTATTATATTGATACTACAACTTCCCTAAGTCTCCGGACGGACACCGTTGACTAATATTCATAGTCAGTGAGGTAAAAATGCAAAGGCAGAGGGCAGAGAAGAGAGAGAGAGAGAGAGAATAAGAGTAAAATAATAAATTCACTGTTAGTGCATCGTACCGTCAGTGCATTCCAGACTGTCGCCAGCGAACAAACATGCAAGTGGCACATATGTTAATGACACATATTGAATGGATAGGACGTCCGTTGATCATGTGGCACATCACACATTGAATTTTTTTTTTATGATTACATCACAGATTGAATTGATTGTACGAGTCTGACGAACTGGGCTCTCGAAACCAAAGCCTTTAATTTTTGGTCGTCGAAGTCTTTTTTATTATTATTAACATTGTTTTATTTTATTTGAAACGATCATAAAGAGAAATTCAACTAGAGTTGTCAGCATGTATCTATAAATATGAAGTTGCCCCTGATGCCTAGCGGAATCTACAAGCAGCAGCATTGCCGAAGATTTCTTCAATTCAACTGTGAATACAATTGGCTTCATTCATTATTCTCAATTGTTCTCCGTATTTTTACATATGCTGGACATAGATCTGAATAACCTCTGGCTGGATAATTCGACAGATTGATAGCTAGTATGGCAAGTACTCCAGTTGGCTCTAATGCACTTATTCTGGAAGTTCTTGACCGTAGTAACTATGAAGATTGGAGATCGCGATTGAAAACTTATTTGTTGGCTGAAGATCTTTGGGAGGCTGTCGAAACAATCGTGAAACCTCCAAAACGTGAAGATGATCAAACTGATTATAAGGCCTGGACCAAACAGAATGCCAAGGCTTTGTACGCAATCCAAAATACATGCGGGAGAGAGCTGTTCTCTTTTATAAGGGAAATTGAGACGGCCAAAAGTGCCTGGGAGGCTTTGGAACAAGAGTGCAAAGTTATGCAAGGTATGCTCTTCGTCAATTACACTACATTTTCATGAGTAATAATTTGTTGTTGCTTCTCAATATCGAATTATGTGCCCTTTTGCTTCTTGCTATCTCTTCCTCTTTTATTAATGAACTTATCTCTTGTCTACGCTAAAAAAAATTGGCTATAATTGTGGTAAAACTAGCTAGAAAAGAATGGGGATGGGGAAAGTGATAAGAATTAATTAAAATAACAAGTTTTGCAAAACAATTCGTATGCAGGATATGATGAGAACAATGTGGACCACTTGGGGCGCTATAAATTGTTCATAGAATCAGTGAGCAGTGGTGATTGGGATAAGGCAAAGAAGTGTCTTGGAGAAGTTGATATGCGCAGTGTAGTAGTAAGGGCAGTAGATGGAGATGGAGAAATCGCTCTTCATGTAGCAGCCAAGGAAGGGCATGCGCACATCATGAAGGAGTTGGTGCATTTGATGACACGAGAAGATTTGAAAACGAAAACCGCTCATGGTCACACAGCTCTTCACATAGCAGCATGGATGGGGCATGTGCATATAGTGAAAGAGTTACCGGTGCCGCTGATGGGAGAAGTAAAAGACAGTGATGGTGACACAGCTCTTCACATAGCAGTCCAAGATGGGCAGGTCGATATTGTGAAAGAGTTGGTGATGTTAATGAGAGAAGAAGACTTGAAAATAAAAAATGATGATGGTTACACGGCTCTTCACCTAGCAGTCAACAAGGGAAATGTGCCTATGGTCAAAGAGTTCGTGACAAAAGAAAAAGGTTATCTCGTCTTTTAAAAAGACCCTGATCGATCATTTGAATAGTCGATCTTCAGTTTATTTTTGTTTCTCGTGTTATAACATTTGTCCTGATCCATGTCAAGTAAATTAATTACAAACAGAAATAGATGTTGGATAAATGATTTAACATAATTCAGGTAAAACAAAACAATTTTGAATTATATCGAGTATATGACTAACTAATACAAATTTTATTCATTTGCAGGTGAGAATAATATTGGCGAGGACGACTTTGAGCGTTATATACCGTTTACAACCTATGTGACAAATGGTGATTGGGATCAGGCAAATGAGTGTCTTAGAGAACTAGATAATCCTTGTGGTGCAGTAACAGCAGCAGATCCAAGAGATGACTACCGAGACACTGCTCTTCACGTAGCAGCCCAGCAAGGGCATTTGGACGTTACCAAAGGATTGGTGTTGTTGCTGAAAATGAGACAAGAGGATTTGGAATTGAAAACCGCTGAAGATTTCACAAATTTTGGTTCTGGTATAACTTTGGGGGTTAGTGAAGAATTCCTCATGGAAAAGGCAAAATACATGGTTGAACAGTACGAGAAAACACTTGGCAATCTTTTGGAGATACAAGATGCTAAAGGTTCCACAGCTCTTTGCCGAGCAGTATTGGAGGGGAATGTGGATATTGTGAAAGAGTTGGTGCCTATGATGAGACAAGAAGGTTTGGAACTAAAAAGCCTCAGTGGTTCCAATGCTCTTCAACAAGCAGTATTGAAGGGAAGTGTAGATATTGTGAAAGAGTTGGTGCCCTTCATGAGAAAAGAAGGTTTCGAAATAAAAGACGATGATGGAGACACAGCTCTTAACATTGCAATCTTAGAAGGGCATGTGGATATTGCGAAGGAGTTGGTGCAATCGATGAGACAAGAAGGTTTGGAAATAAAAAACAAAAAGGGTTCCAATGCTCTTCACCTAGCAGTCATGGAGGAGAATTTGCATATTGTCAAGGAGTTGATGCCATTGATGAGACCAGAGGCTTTGCAAGAAAAAGACGGAGAAGGTTGTACCGCTTTAAGTAACGCTATCCAATGTTTCAAGGATGGAGAAGTTTGCGAAATTGCAAAATACATGGCTGAAAACAATGATAAAGTATTTGGCATACCCTCGGGCTCTAATGATGACATTCCAGTTGTCAGAGCTCTTCGTTGGAGTAAATGGAAATCGGTTCGCTATATGTATTCTATCACTCCACTTGAAGCTCTCGAGGGACCCAATGGCAGTTCACTTATTTGCTTATGTCTCAATGCTAGCAGCACGATTGGTAAGACAACTTTCAGTTTTTAATAGTAAACCAAATAAAAAAATAAATAAAATTTTTTAATAGTAAAACCTGAATGAATAAAAATTTAATCATCTCAAAATAAGACAAATTAAAATTTAAAAGTTCTAAAAACTTAACTATCTCAAAAGACTTTTTTGCTTAATATAAGACTAACCTCTTGATACATGTTCACGTATGTATAAATTATTATTTTCCTCTCTTTATGACTATATCTGTAAATTAATTGTAAACTAATTGTTAAATAATTTTTGAATTAGATTCAGTTTATTATCGTGAACTTTACATTGAAAATTATGGCAGTCCCAGATATTTTAATTTCATCACCAACACCCTTATGCTTATCAATTTGATCAGTCTAGTCCACTCCATTAATTTTGACCATTAATTGTTGACGTGACTCAAATATGACTTACATTTTTATAACATGACAATGACTTGGAATGCCCAATTTGGATCCAATCGGCAAATCTGGGAGTTTGACTTTGTTTTAGGACCCAGTTGTTATTATCAATCCCAAATGATCACCATGTCATAAAAAAATAATAATAATAATAAGTGAGTTATATTCGAGCCACGTCAATACTGAACGGTCAAAATTGACGGATTAGACTAGACTGATCAAATTAGTAAGCTTAAGAATGTTGTTGATGAAATTAAAACATTAAGGAATGACATGATTTACGATGTAAAGTTCAAGGTCGTAAACTGAATTTTGTCTTAATTTTTTATTTGAGTTTATTGCCCTCTCTGAACAAGTTGATATTTAATGTATTTTAATAAGGTCTATTCACCTAATGAACAATTTTTTAAAGGGATACGAGGGATAACTGAATCTGATCGCCAAAAATAAATGTATAGTTTTAAGTTGTTATAATTTTAATTTTTAAATTTAAGATGTGGTTGAGATGCGTTTGTTCCTCACAATTCCTTAAAATTATTCTTTAAGTGAGCAAGATTGGTATTTTAATATTAAAAACATATCTATCAAGAAATTTAATTTTGGTTGACCAAAGGTTTTCTTCATAAATATAAGGGCCCTAAATTTTTTTTTGAAAAAAAATATATATATATAAGGGCCCTAAATATAATATGGATGATGGTGATGATATATGATTATATGATAGGAAATATATGTTGTTAACTAATTGTTATAAAATTCTTCCACTTTCACTCTATTTTAGATTTGGCATGGGACTTGCTTCAACGTTGTCCAACTTTGGCCTTCACTATTGATAACTTGTGTTATACTACTCCTATGTTGAGATTGGCTCATGTGCATTTTGCATTCTTAAGTGGAACACGACTCACACGCTGGCAGAAGTGGCTTTATGATTGTGAGTACAAAACACTTCATTTCGTTTTATCTTAATATTAAGAAACTAATATCTAGTATATTAACAGTATGAATACATAACAATTACTCGTCTGCTAGATGAGTCAACCCAACTTAACAATATATATATATATATATATATATATATCCTATATTAACCCAACTTAACCATCTAATAGATGTTGAGTTTTAAGTGAACAGGCCTCAGTACAAGAGAGAGTAAACTACTTATAATTTATATCTTCTTTTGTCACTTTTTTATTTCCCTAATTCTCATTAGTTTCAATTCTTGTAATTAGTTAAATTTTTTATTTCTTTTTGTTAAAGTCACTTTCTCTGCCACATTTGTGTATATGTGACAACTAGCTGCTTCATAACATATGGTCATATACCTACAATTTCATTCACTTATTTTATCATCTATCTTATTGATAGTACTTGAGGTTCAATTTTTATCACAACTAGTACCTGAACTCTTCGATTTCTATTGATAAATTAATATGTTAATAAAAATAGAAGTTCAATTAAAATGTATCTCAACCTTTTTATGAAAATAAAATTTAAAACAAGATCTCATCAAAAATTAATTGGTCTTACAGATATAGACAAAACATTGCAAATAAAACTATAAAACATTTTTTTTAAGACAAATTATAAAACATTAAAACCAAAAGTTTATCAAAACTTTCGTAATTATTTTTTTTTCTTGTCATTCATATTTTTAATTGAAGTTGAAAGTTTTTCTTTTTTATCCATTTTTTATAGCCACAATATAAGTGAAAATAAGTGATATAACAAAAAATAAGAGAAAAAAAAAAGTAATTTTACAAATTTATCCTTGAAAAATGAGTCATATGCTGGCTACGTGCTAATTTTTAACTGAAGATTAATGGAAGTTTGTGATTGGTACCATTAAAAATGAAACCAAAAAGTTCAGGTACCATTTATGGTAATAATTTTATATATATATATATATCAAACCTAAAAGTGGGTAATCACAAAATTATAAAATTACCATATGTATTTCTAATGTTGAGAAATATACCATACATCAAAATTTCTACTTCAAATTACTGATTCAATTTTTAATTGTGCATCTAAGTTGTTGTTGTTGTTGTTTTTTTTTTTGGTGGTGTGTGCACAATAGGTATATCCATACAAGAAGTTGCCCATGTTAACATTCATGATATCTCTATAAATGTTGCGGAATCAAACGATGATGATAACAATAAAAAGGATTTCATTTCCTCAGGTATGTTCATATACATAAGATCAGATTAAGTATTGATGAGAGGTCATTGACCTACACCAAAAAAAATTTCCAGCACAAGATCTCTTACCTTGTTCCCTCAGTATGTGTCATCCATCCGTTAAAATCATAAACAAATACATACATAATTTTGTTTCATCATTTTATTTTGTTTGGATAAGTTAAATTGGTCTATACAAGTATGTTCATATTTTATTAAAAAAATATATATATGAACTACTTGCATAAACCAATTTAACTTATCCAAACCTTAATAAAAAAAATAAAAAATAAAGTTAACTTATCCAAACAAAATAAAACTAAACAAAAATTATGTATGTATTTGTTTATGATTTTGAAGGGATGGATGACAAGTTTAATATTTTGCAAGTAGTTCATTAATGAAGTAAAACAAGTTTAATATTTTTCATTTTGTCTTAAATTTTATGTTGTTATAGCACACACGAACACATGTCATTTATAGTTATAATTAACATGTTATTTCTTAGAGCTTGCTCAACATATGTGAATTTGCAATACAATGCAATGCAGTTATGAGTTTCTTCAGAAGATTTGCTAAAGGCATCCAGATATTTTGTGGTATGCTACGCCCACACTTGTTATTTTTAATTTTAATTATGCTTTAAATGCAACTTTTTTGAAGAAAATAACATACTTAATATTGTTTTTTCAATGGCGATCTAGGAATCCATCGTATATATGAAATGAAAGCGACACATAAATGGATCTTTCAATTTCTACACAGCATGGGTGAAGCGACAAGAAATGATAATCTCACAACAAACCAACTTGACATGGTGAAAAAATCAATCTTCAAAGCTATAGAAATTGGGCATTTTGAGTTTGTTACACAAATGTGTATAGCAAATCCAAAACTCTTGGACACTTGTGATGAAAAGGGAAGGAATATATTTCATTTTGCCATTGAAAATCGTCAACAAGAGGTTTACAACCTTATATATGAACTTGAAGAAGACAAGCGAAATGACATTGGAACTGGTTTAGCGAACTATAGTGATTTAGCGAACTCTGGCAATAGTATGCTTCATTTTGCCGCGAATTTATCCTCTCTTCCACAATTTAATCATATTCAAGATGGAAGCTTGCAAATGCAAAGAGAACTACAATGGTTTAAGGTAAGAACCTCTCATTATACACCCCCACACACAAGTATGTACATTTATTTTTTGAACTAAAATTTTTATTAAAGTGATGATCCCTCAATCATTTCACAGGAAAAATGTAAATAATTAAAAAAAAAAAACAAAAAACAAAAAGTAAAAACCATGTGGCCATCGGTGTGATGGTGAAAAAATGTGCACCAAGTAAAGTGCGAGAAAATTAATTTGCTTTACATGGAACACTTTTAACTGGAAAACAACAAAGTTGTATAAATAATAAAGAAAAGTACAGGCATTAAAATATGGTTGGATGCAATACAACTAAAAATTAGCATATACTATATTTCATTAGACTAAACAACGCTAAATAAACCAATCTAATTACTTACTCAAGAAATCAGTCAACCCTCTACCTATGAAAATTTCTTTTACTATTATGAAAGAACATGTGCCATTAGAACAAACAACAATGTTCACTTTATTAGTAAATAATGTTCATTTAGTTAGTAATTGATCATAAAAATTATGCTTAACCATCCTTAAATATAAATTTAATGGTGAAAACTCTTAAGCTCAGTTGTTTTATTTTCACCCTTTGATCTATATCAAAAGGTGATTGAACATAATTTCCTGGTCACTTGCTAATCCGGTGAACATCACTGTTGGAACCAACCCTCATTTCATACAAGAAGTGTCAGAAATCACAAATCCATACTCGAAAGAAGCAAAAATATCAAAATTTGAAACTGGATCAAGACCTGACCTGATTTCAGAAAGCATCTTCAAAAGTCACTCGAATCCAGATCCCGATTTAAATTCAAACCAATCCCTACACAACTCCACCAGTCACTAGCAATCCACCATCCAAACAAAACCAAAATCTATAAGTAAGTAGAACCGACCAAAAAAAGCCTTCCATACACATATCCAATCTATTGTGACACGGAGAACTTGCCTGCAGGATGAATGAGACTACAACTTATGCTGAAAACCTAACCGAGAAAAATAAATGTAGCTAGCAACCTAAAAGCACCCACAACCCAACCAAGATTGAACACACTAGCAATATATAGACTAGACCATAAGGTGTCTCCACAACCAAAGGCTAAACAAATTAGAAGAATAAAAAAGAGGTCAATAAAAAAAAAAAGCCACTGCAAATTAGAGAGAAAACACATATTTCATGGTGTAAGAAGCTCGCAAAAGCAGTAGGCCCTGGATGTGCGTTGTCAAGAACTTGTCACATTAAGTCTGTAGAGTAAGAGAGAAAAGTTTATACTGTTTAAAGAATAAAAATAGAAAGCTTAAATAGTTTAAGTATTTTATAAACGCAATTCTTTTTTCTCAATACAAAAGCAACAGTTTTCTCCAATGCCCATGTCTAGGAAATATTGCCATTAATCAGACCACCAATGCTTACCTATCTTGGAGAGAATGAACAATCCCCATTTCCATAAGCCGCGGTATCTCGTGTCCCACGCTGCCAAAACAAGGCCTCCCCTCTTCATCAAACCAGACACCAAGTGTGACTACCATCTTGAGCTACACCAACCCTCCCACCCAAACATCGATATGTCGAACAGTAGGAGTTTTGATGTCTAACATTCTACAGATTAGAGGACCCAAAAGATGCACCGCAAACAACGTACAAACCCAGAAGGATCATGACAACCATAAATGAGTATCATGACACCCCCCTCCGAGCATTAATGGTCATCACCAAACCACTGTTACTGAAGAAGTAGAGCCTGAATTTGATGGTTGGTCTTAGGAGAACAACACCTCATGAGCAACAATACATGTGGTCGATTCATTGAGATCCTCATAGGAACCATCTCTAGAACCAACTGATGAGTGGATCATAAGTTAAGCTCGCTTTGCAAACCAAAAACGGTCTGGTAGTTACATATACCATGAGCTAATGAGGCCCAAACTCTAACAAGGATGATCGCCCTTTTCTCCAAGCTACTGATAGTCGACCAACTTCGAGTGTGACAATACAACCTTGCAACCAATATGAAGATGAACCATTTCATCCTCTTCCACAACGTGTCCCAAAATAGTCGATCATGGCAAGTAAAAAGTTTTGTGAGAAAATTTCACAATAACATTTAAGAGTCGGTGATATTATTTTATTAATATGTGCACACGAAATTAAGGAAGAGTTTTAAAGTTTTTATTCATATAATTATTCACATTTAGCTCACCTTAAAAATATAAACGTTGAAGGATTTGTGGTCCAATAAAACTATTTACCATTTCTATTTATGGTCATATGTTTCTTTATTCAATTTAATGTAGGAGGTGGAAAGTGTTGTACCTCCCGAAATGCATGAATATCGAAATCGTTTTGACGGTTTAACAGCACGTGAACTATTTACCAAGAATCACAAGAAATTGATAGAGGATGCAGAAAATTCGACAAAAGGAACAGCAACTTCTTGTACAGTTGTAGGTGCTCTTATTATTACAATGATGTTTGCTGCAGCTTTCACAGTTCCTGGTGGAAATGATGATAACACAGGCCTTCCCTTGTTTCTAGATCACAAGTTGTTCAACGTTTTTATAGTTTCAGATACTATATCACTTGTTTCTTCCACAAGTTCAGTAATTACATTCTTGGGAATACTCACCTCACGTTATGCAGAAGATGATTTCCTCAAATCGTTACCCACAAAGATGATGATCGGCCTAATTACCCTGTTTTTCTCTATTGCCAGCATGATGATTGCGTTTTCTTGTGCGCTTATCATTATGCTTGATGGAAAAGCATGGATTATTACACTAAGTATTTTGTTTACTAGTGTTCCAGTTATATTATTTGTATGGTTGTTGTTTCCCCTCCTTATCAAGACTTTCATGTCTACTTATGGACCTGGAATATTTGACAAAAAAAAAAAAATAAAGAAATCAAATCATGATTTAAGAATATAATGCTACACATGATATCAGTTTTTTTTTTTTTTTTTATCATTGTAATTGTTTTGTTGTTGTAGACTACCATGTAACATTTTCGTGTAATGAACAGTATAATAGAATCACGAAATTTTTGTGGGAGAAAAAAATAGTTTTTATTTTAATTTGCTAGTGTTGATACCCAAAAAAGTATGAGACATGGCGTACACACATTTCAAGCCCAGTAGGGAAATACACATGCAAACGACATTCGGAAAGACAAAAACTACATATCTTCTCGAACCGTCTTGCCACGCATGTGGACCAAAACCACAACTACACTCTTGAGGCTTACAAGATTGGGTTTGTTATGGAAGGTAATGGAAGTACATGAGACCAATTTTTGATTTTCTGTTGTTGGCGATTTTGGACTAAATACAGGCCCAACAATCTAAATCTTTATTGGCATGCAAAGATGAGAACCCAAAACCATAAGACCAAATATACTCTTCTACTTTGACCACCAAATGCAACAGTTATCCCTTAGTTATCCAATTTCTTCTTCAACACTGACTTGCATTTACCTTGCAGTATTTTCTCTTCTTCTATGGCGCCATATAATATGTCTCAATTAAACTTCTCTTTCTTATGTGTCTTCATTAGGGCTGGGATTTGGAACCGTAAAACCGATGGAACCGCACCGAACCGCACCGAAAGTCTCGGTTCGGTTAGGTTCTACAACATATGTATACAAATTTTTTTCGGTTCGGTTCCTAGAGTCATATGATCGGTTCGGTTCCGGTTCTTGTTTTTATCTTGAAACTAGCATCCAAGCAGCCTCACTGCAATAAAGTTTGCACGACTACTTTCGAAGTCTCCCAACCTAGTTTCATACTTCACGCAAAATAATGTAATGAACACACCTCTATGTCATTTGGTTATTGCCTTATTCTGTATATTTGGCTTTACCATTCTAGTTCTCTTTCAGGTCTAGTAGTTTTATCCCATAAACTTATTGTATCTTGGACTCACCTCCTCCGGCCTATAAATTAAGGCTTCTGGTTGATGCAGAGGACATCATAACCCCCAAGCAACAGACCTCACAAACTCCAAACAATGCATCCCACAAGCAAGCCTCAAGCAACAAGCCAAGCATTCCCAACTTCCAATCAAAAACCAATTTCAAGCTCTAAATGACCTTAAACCCATCAACCACCACTGAAATCTATTCTTTCTTCACTGCAGTAGATTACACTGTAGCAAACCTCTAACCGCAGCAAGCATCTCATCTTCTGCAACTCATGAAGCATGCCACCGCAATAGGCTAAGTATTTACTACAAGGGAACTTTGGGGATAAAGCTACAAAGCTTCTTGATGCTTTGGGCCCAATTCTTGAACTCAGAAGGGGTAAGCTGACTTGATACACATTTACGTAAGCGTACGTATCATTGTCAAGATAGGGAAATATTAAATCCAAATTTTCGTACTACGGGGATTAGTGGCTAACCCATAATCCTTGGGTAATCAGAAATAAAGACACTTAACACACCAAAGAAAAATAAAAAGAAAAATGTTAATCTAAGGCACCAAACCTTAGCAATGCTCGGCTTTGGTTTGCTCCGAAGCCTAATCAAAACTAAGAGCTAGTGATGGTTATTTACAATGAGGTAGAAATTGTCATTCAAAATTGTGATGATAATTTTCTAATAATTAAATTGCAAGAATTTAAATGAAATATTTAGCTAACAACTAAATTAAATTAAAAAAAATGTAAGACATAGAAATTAGGTCACTAGGGTATCCTCCTAGCCAAATTCAATGTACAAATATGTTTCGACAATGGTCACTCAATTCATTATAGCATCAAGAACCATACCCAAGGCTTTTCAAGGCTCATGAGTCATTAGATTTCCTTAAAGTGTATTCTTACTTCGGATCAAGGACCATAGAAACTCAATTAGGAAAATCTAGAGCCTTGTTAGGGCCTCTAGTTGCACCAAAAGGTGAAGAGTTCTAGAATCGAGGTTCCCAAGCTAGCCAATACGGCAACCGAAATTGGTATTGTAACTAACCATGTTCTAAACAAGTGTCCTAGCCATAAATTAGAGAAGTGATTAGGTCCCCTAGATTGTTCTAGACATGCTCATCTGCACATTCAAGAGTTAATCAAGCTCCTAATCATGCATATAAGCCAAATATTATAGAATAGAACATATGCCAAGCACGAAATTGAAAACCATTAAATCAAAACATATTTATTACATTAAATCCATGCTAGGGCTCAAACCCTAGTTTCCTAATAGACTACTCACAACCCATCAACAAATCAACAACAATATACATCAATTACAATAAATTAAAGAGAGTAAGGTAAAGAGAAGTGAGAAGTTACAAGGACAAGTCACAATTGCTATGGAGCAAATATGACAAGCCTTGATTTATGGCTTCTCACTTTTATTCAAGTTTAAATCTTGATGCTCCTTGACAAATTGATGAAGATTTGTTGGTGAGGATATGAGTGAAAAGGGAAAGAAATATCTAAATGGAAGCGGTGTCTGCTGCTTTATGTATAGAAGAGAATGTCGGGGTTGGTCTGATGGGATAGGGCAAAAGCCCTTCCCTTTTTTGTGTTGCGGTGCTAGTGTTGTCTAGGGCTGGGCGTTTGAGGTCGATAACCCGAGAAACCGATCTGGAAACCCGAGAAACCGACAGTTCGGGTCGGGCTTTGCTGTGTTTTTTTTTCGGGTCGGGCTAAGACCGAACCGAGAATGCATACAACGGGCCGGGCTCAGTTTCTTACATCTCTAAGTTCGGCTAACCCGAACCGGCCCGATACTTATGCCTTGTGTATGTGTCAGTGTGCCATTGGTCACTAGTTAGCCCTAAAGCCCGAGTCAAACACGACCTCAGCCTTCATTTTCCCATTTCTCCTCATTCAGTCGAACACAAACCCTTCTTCCCCAAATTTCTTCCCCAATTTCTTCCTTAATCGAGTCGATCAAGCCATTGACCATAATTTCTTCCTCAATCAAACAATCGACTAATCGAGCCATTGACCCAAATTTAATTTCTTTAATTCTTCCTTCAATCCACTGCCATTCTCGGATTCCCTCAATCGAGTCAAGGATGGCCTCGCCTGATGCAACTGTAAGGTCAGCAACAAGCATGGCTTCGGGGGCGCCGGTAAAGCTATAATTTCGGCAATTTCATCAGCGGAAGTGAGTCAATCCAATCCAGGAAGTTCAACAGCTCTACCACCTGTTGACCCAAAAGGGAAAGGGAAGAGGAAGAAGGGTGACAAGCCTACAAAGTTTCGATCCGAGGTTTGGCTGCACTTTGAGAAGATTGAGAAGCCTGTGTTCGAAACAGTTGATGGGAAGATGCAGCAGGTTCGAACTATCACTCGCGCCCAATGTAAGTACTGCTCAACCGATTTGGCTTGTGATTCATATGACAATGGGACTAGTTCTCTTAGAAGACACATTCAAGATGTTTGTAAGAAGTATCCGGGTAGGGCTAACATAGAGAAAGGGCAAACGCTTTTAGGTAGTGATGGGAGTGTAAGTGTTAGTGGTGAACCTAGTCTAGTTGTTAAACTGTGGTCGCAGGATTGGTGTAGGACAGCTGCAGTTGAGATGATTGTGATGGATGAATTGCCATTTAGTGCAATTGAAAGGAAGGGTTTTAGGCATTTTTGTTCAGTGGCTGTCCCAAAGTGGGAGATTCCATCTAGGAGAACAATAGTGAAACTATTTTTGAAGATGTATGATGCAAAAAAGCTAGAGTTGAGGAAGGAATTGCAGAGCCATAGTGTGTGTTTAACCACTGATACATGGACATCAGTGCAAAACATAAATTACATGGTGCTAACTGCACATTTTTTAGATTATGGATGGAACATGCACAAAAGAATTCTCAAATTTTGTGTAATTAGTAATCATTCGGGGAATAGTATAGGGAAGCTTATCGAAACATGCTTGATTCAATGGGGTATCGAGAGGGTTCTGACAATTAGTGTCGATAATGTAGCGGCTAATAAGCATGCAATTGATTATGTGAGGAAGAAAATGGTGAATTGGTCGAAGCAGCCAGTTTTAGGAGGTAAGTTTCTGCATGTGAGGTGTTTGGCTCACATCCTCAATCTCATTGTGAGATCAAAACTCACAAAGTTAGATAGGTCAGTGGGTTCGATTAGAAATGCAGTTAAGTATGTTAGGAGCAGTTCATCGAGGCTTGAGGTGTTCAAGAAGTGTGTTGAGAAAGAGAAGTTGGAATCTAAGAAAATCTGTGTCTTAGATGTCCCAACTAGGTGGAATTCAACATTTATTATGTTGAAGACTACCCTAGAGCTTAAGAAAGCCTTTGATAGGATGGCTGATGAAGAGGACAACAAATACGACAGCTATTTTGATGAAGCTGAACCTGAAGACCATGATGGGGAAGAGGATGGTTTTCTAGTGGTTGATCCAAAGTCCAGAAAAAGGATTGGACCACCAAATGACTTTGATTGGGAGAAAGCTGGAATTTTTGTGCAGTTCTTGAAAGTCTTCTATGAGGTAACCTTGAGGGTTAGTGCATCAAACAAGCCTACCTCACATCTAGCATTCCATGACATTGTAAGCATTCAAGCTGAGATTTTGATAGAGAAGAAGAAGATTTTGAGCATGAAGCACACAAAACCCTTCACCAAATGGCTGTGAAGATGAAAGCCAAGTTTACGAAGTACTTTTCCAAGTTGGAGGACATGAACCAGCTTCTTTTGGTAGCTCTCATGCTGGATCCTAGGTATAAACTTAGGAACTTTGGCAGTACTTGTCGGGATATGCTTGGATATGATGCATCGCAAGTGAAAAAGACATCAGATAAATTGAAGGAGTTAGTTGTGCAGCTTACTGACCTTTATGCATCTTCAAATGGAACTCAGAAAAGTAAAACAAGTTCAGGGAGTGGCATTACTAGTGGAAGGACTAGAAGCAGCAGCTCTAGTGCAAGGACCTTGAGTGGCAAGAGGGCTGACATGTTGAAAAAATGGAAAACAGAGTTAAGGGAATTAGAAGAGGTGGTTGTGCAACATGAAGTGGACAGATATTGTGTTGATCCAATTGAAGATCCACCTGGAGAAGAGGATTGGGACATTTTGATGTGGTGGAAGCTTATTGGAGTGAAGTACCCAAATCTGCAACTTATGGCCAAAGATGTGCTTGCTGTCCAAGTCAGTATAGTGGCTTCAGAAAGTGCCTTTAGTACTGGAGGTAGGGTGATTGATCCCTATAGAAGTTCAATGACTCCCGAACTGTGGAAGCCCTCATTTGCATGCAAAATTGGATAAATGCTACGAGCATATAAGAGATTGAGTACTTTCCAACCGTAGAAGATATGGTGTTCTATGAAAAAATGGAAAAAGGTCGTACTATGCTTCATTAGTTCATTATGTACTTCGTTTCAAACTTTCAATGTTTACTGACCTGTAGTTGTTTTTTTATTTCTGCATTGAACATTAAAGTAAACTAACTGTCCAGTTTTCGACTGTGTTGGTGCAGAACATCAACTTGAGGATACTGCATCAAGTGGACAGGCTTGTGTGGGAAAGCAAAATAAGGTTGCAAAGATAACAATCGATTGTGATGCAGTAGAGGCTTCAAATCTGTCATCTTGAATTCTTGCAGCAGGTTGCTTGGTACAAGCTATGTGACTATGTATGGTGTTATATTGTGCAATGTGTTTTCCAGAATTTGAATTATTTCTGTTTTTATAAAGTGTGGGACTGCATTGTGATGTAATAGTGTTGTGGAATGGCAATGTGATGCAATATGCCAATGTCATAGTGTATTTAACATTTTAACTAATTAACTAATTAACTTTCACTCACAAATTCACAATGTGTTATGTGTTAGTTAGTGTGTTACTAAATCAGTCAATCTTCAAATATGCCAATCTTCAAATCATCAAATGTGTTAGTTGAATTATTTCTAATATGAGCCCCAATGTGTTATGTTGTTTTGCTTAATTAGTTAATTGGAACTGCAATATGTTGTCGAGCTGATTTGGATCACAGATCAAGTTGTGTTATGGATCATTGATCAAGTTGTGACTGTTGTTATATTGTGTTATGATCACTGATTTTGATCAGTCTGCAATGTCAATATGTGATAGTGTTATGGTACTGATTTGCACGTTTTGCAGGCTGTTGGAGACTTGGAGACTAGGAGGCTTGAGGAAATCAACAATGTGAGATTGATGCTGCAGCTGCAATGTTCATCAGTTCATATATGCCTATATGGAATCCAATCCTTTGTTTGATTGCTTCTCAATTCCTTCTCTTCATCTTCAATTGCTCTTCATTTTCATTTTTCAATTTGACAATTTATTCTATTTTTTTAAGTTCAAATATGCACTTAATTTGACAATTTCTGAGTTGTAAGTTGTGACTTTTTCTGTTTTGGGACTTTGGCTTATGGAACAATGTGAGTTGACTGAGTTCTGTACTTCTGTACTTCTGTTGTGGTCTTGTGGATGCTGTGCACTTGTGCAGCTGTGCTTAAGTGCTTTTCTGGCAGTTCTGCTATTCTGGAATCAATGGAATGTATTTCAGTATTTGTCTATTTGCATAGTTGTATTTTGTAATCTCTTCAATCATAATGTATGAATGTAATGTGTTCATTCACTTCATTGTATCAGTTCTAAGTTCTGTTGTATGATCATTGTCTTGCATATTCATAAATGTGGGAAAACAGGAAAGCTGGGAAGTTGGAAATTTGCAGGAAAGTGACAAACTCTGTTTCAGGACCGATAGCCCGAAAACTGGGACCGAATGTTACCGGTTCGGGTTGTAGTCGGTTTCACATGGGAAAAAATTATAAACCGAACCGAGACCGATTAGACCGGTTCGGTCTCGGGTCCATACAAAACTGGGACCGGACCGGACCGTGCCCAGCCCTAGTGTTGTCTGTCTGAACTCTCAAGGAAGAGAGAAAAATCAATTTATATGGGGTAGGTTTCGTGTGAAGGAGGTATGGTCTGGCACGTGTCAAAAAAACTGTGGATGTGTGCATTAAGCGTGCTAGTGAGAACAGCACGTGGTCTAGCTTAATTAACCAAAGCTACACTTGGTTACTTGAAGAAGGATGTCAACGTGCAGCTAGCATTCGTCCTTATTTGACACACACACACACACACACACACACACATAAATATAAAGGCCTGTTCTAAAGAGGACGTCCTTACTTTAAGAATTTGAGAATTTTGTTATTTTACACAAGTATGTGACCTAACTCAATGATCTTAACCATTGATTCTTTAGATTCCTATGCAAGAATTGTATCTACAAAAAATCAACCAAATCCATAATCATTTGGTCATTCAAAATTGTGTAAATAAATGTAATCCGTTAGATAGAATTAAAATGAACATTGTGCTAATCAAATGGTCAAAAGTTTTCCGATTTGGCTAATTTTTTGTAAGATTCATATGTGTGTAGGTAACTAAAGAATGAGTGGTTGTGATTATTAAAATACATCCTAAAAAATAAAAACATCCTCACTTTAAGAGTTTAAGGACATCCTCTCTTGATTCTCCCCATATATATATAGATATATATTTTTTATAATTTCTTTTCTACTTTATTCTCTCTCTAACTTGAATTGACCATAGTTGACCGTGCCGCCAATTTCGTCTCTTTGTCGGTAATTCCAATTAACTCCATTTTTGCACAACTTCTCCGAAATCCACAACTCCATGTATTTACTACAAAATAAATAAAAATAGATTAATTACATTACAATTGGCTCAAGGATTATCATATTTCTAGTGTTTAAGATACAATTACATGCATGGAATTGCGTGTAATTATAAGCAGAGAAGATTAAGACAATCAAGCTATCCTAGCAGCCTATATACAAATCCATCCCAATAGCTAGTACTTACACCACCATAATCAGTTGCCCCAAATCATAATTTTAAAACCCTAACTCACCATAATTGGAGATTTCATTCGCTTCAGTTTGCGTTTGAGGTATCCACTCATCGATTAGGGCCCCATCCATGACACCAACACGTCGACCTTCTAATCTCGACAGCTTGTTAATATGGGTTCTCACTAAATCTGGGTATGTCTTTGGTTTTTAAGAGGATGTCGATGAGAGAGATGGAGATGGAAAGTTTAGTCGAGTTTAGGATAGGGTTTTTGGGTTTCGAGAGAGTAATTGGCCATAATGGACAGTAATGGAAGGGAAAACGGTAATAAGGGTTATGTTGGTCATAGGGGTGGGTTCGGTTTCATTCGGTTCGGTTTTGAGCCAAAACCGAGAACCGAACCGAAGTTAAAATCGGTTCGGTTCGGTTCGGTTTTTTATTTTTCAGAGTTCAGAACCGACAACCGAACCGACCGGTTCGGTTCGGTTCGGTTCAGGTTCGGTTTATTTTATTTTTTTAATTATTTATATACATTTAAATATATTTAGTCCAGTTGATCCGCAAATATAACCATTTACATATATTTTGATATATTTAGTCTATTTTGAGTCCTGAATCATGTCCAATTGTCCATCTTCTTAAAACAAATCACTCTGGAAACTGGAAATCAAGGCCGTTGGAGCCTTATCAATTAAAAAAAATTAAAAAAGCAAATCATTAACATTAAAAAATCAAGGCCGTTGGAGCCATATCAAGGCCATTGAAATCTACTTGCTTCACATCCACAACACCTACAGTTTTCAACACCTGCAAATCAAGTATGGTTCAGCACAGTGGAATGCAACATGAGCCTGAATTAGTAGCCATCAAATGATTTAAGATTTTAACAACCAAAAAATACAAAAGCAGTAATCAACATACCATGGAATGGCTAAAATCAAGTTGTGAAAGGAAGACAAGTTCCTGACTTGTAATTAAGGAAAGAGATTTCTTGTGGCCCCCAATAGGCATCCCTTGTGTTTCATCATATCCTGTGCAAGAACATGACTGATAAAATTAGAAGGTCATCTGGTCTGGTAACTAAAGAAATCCATGTGCAGAAACCATGCACTTTAGTAGAAGTTCTCAATTAGAAGAACATGAAAAGTTTAGCTTATTCTACGAAAATATACAGATCAGAGGTGATAGTTATACCCATTCATCAATTACAAGGCCTTCTCCAACATGAGCCTGAAACAACATGAGCCTGAATTACAAGGCCTTCTCCAACATGAGCCTTCTCCAACATGAGCATGAAACAACACTATCACCATTAGAATATTCTCAATAAAAAGAAAACACAAGCACTATTAAACAAGTCAGATTTCAACTTACAGGAGTAGGGTGCTCTGCATCTAAAAATACAACCCGCAAAATTCGCTCAACTGCTACTTTGATCCTTTTGCTCATCAAACTGTATCAACAAAGGGTCAGTTAAATGAACATAAAGTAGGCACCAAACAACCAATTGGAAATTGGCACTCCAATTTCCCAAAAGTGTATCCACAGAACACTTAACAAGCCACAGAGAGCATAAAGAGGGAAGAGCAGTATATTTACCAGCTCAGGAGCATAGTCTATTTCAGCTTTGACCTTCAGACTCATAATTTGGAACTTGACTTTGGTCTTTCTCATTGCTGTCAGGTTGACAAACCTAAACACTCTCATCAACATACCCATAATCAAAACAATAAAACAGAAGCCATACAAATTTCATATTAACCATCACTAGAACAGTAGAACATCAATACAATAGATAACATTTGTAACATTGAAGTAGTTTAGACCTTTTTTCTAGGGATTTCCAGTTCAGTTCCATATGAAATCTGTGTCCTTAATTCATCTTAAAACAACACCAATGTCTATCAATGCCTCTAACAAGAAGGCAAAAGTGGTTACCTTGAAGACCCTGAGCATTCTTAATGTTTCCATAGACGAGTCCAAGAGAGAGTGCAAAAGCACTAGCCACCTGCCTATTTCCAAAACCCAATATTACAATTACATTAAAAATTCCAAAATCAGTTCGAAATTCACATATACTTCCTCTAGCTTTTTCATTTTTAACTAGATTTGAACTAAAAAGTAGTGGATCTAGAAAAAAAAAATTACCAAGGCGAGGCCGCGAGGGTACTGGTGCTGGGAAACATCATGATCAATCATTTGATCCTTGCTCCGTTAAGCTTTCTCTACCAGATCATGAACAAGCTCATCCATTCTATGCCATTAAATTCATACCAGCACAAAATCAAGACAAACTCAGAACAATATTGAACCCGAATCATCAAAAGCAGAGATATTTGAAATTGAAATACCTTGGGTTCATACCAGCACCTCAACATCGCCGTCCGTAATCTCATGCATCCAACCGAAAGATTCTCCTTCACCGCTTCACGGTCCCGCTCAGGTCTTGGCCATCGATCTGGTCTTCATGTTTATAACCTTCTTGCGGTCGCGATCTGGTTCCTTCAGAGCCTTGATGGCAGGAGCGGCGGAGAAGAGAGACTAAAGAAGAGACGCTAAAATGAAAGGGCTGAAATGAATGCCGCGACTCGCGAGGCTGAGTGAGGACAATTTATATCGCGGGGCTCTAGGGTTTCTGATCAAAAACTGAAAAAACGACGTCGTTTTTAGTAAGTTCGGTTCGGTTCGGTCCGAACCGGTTTTTGACACAGTAAAACCGAAAACCGAACCGAACCGGTTCGGTTCGGTTCAGTTTTTTTGTTTCGGTTCGGTTTTTTGTTCGGTGCGGTTTTTTCGGCTTCGGTTCGGCTTTCGGCTCGGTTTTTTTCGGTTTTCGGTTTCGCGAACCCACCCCTAGTTGGTCATTTTATAAAAAATTGAGTTTCAATTGCCAAAAGTGGGGCCCTCTGTTAGTGCCACGTCATGGGTTAACGACCGAAATGGATGGGGCTCTCGGGATTGGACACGGAAGTGAAATCTTGAGAGTAGAAGGGTGATCTTGATTAAATTTAAAGAATATGGACTAACATGATTTTCGACCCTAAGTTGAAGGAGACAAAATGAAATTAGTCCTTAAAAATATAAATGTTCAAGGATTTGCGGTCCAGTAAACCTATTTGCCATTTCTATTTACGTCATATGTTTAATTAATTATTCAATCTAATGTAGGAGGTGGAGAGTGTTGTACCTCCGGAAATCCATGAACATCGAAATAGTTCAGACGATTTGACAGCACGAGAACTATTTACTAAGAATCACAAGAAATTGATAGAGGATACAGAAAATTCGATGAAAGGCACAAAAACATCTTGTATAGTTGTAGGTGCTCTCTTTGTTACAATGATGTTTGCTCAACTTTCACAGTTTCCGGTGGAAATGATGGTAACGCTTGCTACTAGATAAGAGGTTCTTCAAGGTTTTTATAGTTTTAGATACTATATCGCTTATTTCTCCCACAACTTTAGTATTATCATTTTTGGGAATTGATTACTCTAAAACACTAGAAATAGGCAAATCCCATGTCAATTAATATGTAATCACTACTACAAAAAGTTAATCACACAACACTAATCACACAACGGAACAAAAATCATCTGTTGTGTGTTTAAGTAAGCTTTATTGCACAACGGTACTTGTTATATTCTGTTGTGTGAATGCCAACAAAGTGAAAACTTTTTTATCAGAACTACATTACACAACGGAAATGTGGTAATGTCTGTCGTCTGAGTCTTAAAAAAATTAGCGGCAGATTTCCCTCTATTTTGGAGTCTTGGTTGGCTCTTGAAACATTGAAATTTGGGCTACTAGGACAACGGGTTATACTATTTCCGTTGTGTGATTGAAAAATCAGTAATCAAAATTTGAGGAAACTTGCTTGAATGTCTTCCCCTAGATAGGCCTAGTGCAAGCTGTTGTAATTGTACAACAGATTTAAGATTTTCTGTTGTGTGAAGATAGAACTGGACAGCAACATTTTGAGCCAAAACGCTGAAGGCGCCATGTTTCCCTCCATGATTTCACATTTTGATTTTTAGTGCTGCACTCAGACGACAGTTGGTGAAATTTCTGTTGTGTGAATAACTTGGAGAATTTTTAGTTAGGTTTAATTGCCGCATCGTGTCGAAAAGAAAAAAACATAGCCCTCCTCTCAACACTAGACACCCAGCTCTCTCTCGATCTTAAACCTAGAAACTCATGTCATCTCTTACAAACCCATCCCTTTCGAATGGCTTCAATCTCATAGGAGCCGCTTCCTTTGCTTCCTCACCTTCACCCTCTTCTCTCTCGCTAACACCGTCCTCAACAGCCTTGGTTTTTCTCCGCCTCCCGCTCCATCTCTCTCTCTCCCTTCCGCCATCAAAGCTTCCGTAAGTCTTTCTCGATCTCAGCCAATATGATTATGATTCTGCTTGTGAAGTTAATTTCTTCATTTAATTAGGTTGGATGGTTGAGCTTCCTTTAATCGGAAATGGTGAGAATCTATTCAAATTGTTATGGGTTTGAGTGTTTGAGTCACCTCTCAATTGAAGGTGAAGAAACCTCCCCCCTAAAGCGCTCCAAATTCCAGAAATTCCTTCACAACTTCTGCAAAGCAAGTGATTGCTTCAGTGCAATCCGGCTGATTCTTCTAAACCTCAATCAGGAGCGCGGTAGCTATGGCCTTAAGGAGTCGGTGCTGGCAATTTCGCCCTCGTCGCCGCCAAGGTTAGTTAAGGTTTTTGCCAATTTTCTGTATTATTTTGCTGAGTGGATCTTGGTTCATTTTCATGAAGAAAGGGAGATTTTGTATATCACTGTTTCTTCTGTTTACTGCATAAACATTGAGATTAGATTCACAATTACGAAAAGAATGGTACATTGTTTTCAGCATTAGTGACTCAAAGTCTTTGAGTGTGATTGGAGTTTGGTGCATAGTTTTGTTATTTGGTTCTCTTGGTTTTAATGGTTATGTTTTGCATTTGTTATTTGTGATCAAGGTGCTGCAATGGAGACAGGGACTTAGTTCAGGTGGACTAATGATTAAGGAGTTGAATGACTTGCTTGATCGTTTGGCATCCGGTGAAAATAGGTATGTTGCTTTTGTCCTAGTTCTTAATGAGCTTGTAAATGCTTAATGTGACACACCTTATTGCTAATATTGTCTTCATATGTGCTAAACACTGTTGACTTGATTTTTTTTCCCCTTCATTTGGTCTCTCTTCCTCTCTAGCACTGTTAGTTAGGATGGGGCTTTAATTAGCTTTGTGGACAAACAGAGCTTGGGTTAGCTAGTAAATCTTTGGATGTAGAGATCTAATAATGAACAAATCCCCTCTGACTTGCCTAATATCCTTGGACGTACGTTCTCATTCATTTGATCATATTGAGAGCCAATTGTGTTTATTTATTTGCCTGCTTGTACCAGAAAGTCTATTCCTTTTTGAAAGGATTGTTTTGGTCACCCTTCATGTTGCTATCCATATGGTCTATATTTTGTTTTATGTAACTTATATTATCAGTCGACAACAGCAGAGTTCATGTTAGGTTTATGTGGCTGTATAGCTTATACTACTTAACTTGAGTTTAAGTAGTAAGTACAATTCCTCCACCCTAATTTGTTTTTCTTACTCATATTTTTGTGGATAAGTATTGTATTCAAATGTATTTGTTGGAACTTAGTTTAAATTACTTGTGTATAATTGTATGTTGCCATCTTGCTTCAAGTATGGTTTATCAAGACATCATTTAGCTCACTTCAAGTATACTTAATTCATTTTCTCCCTGTCACGCCTTATATTTACCTTTTTATTGGGGTGGGGTTGGCGGGTTTACTAAATAGATTCAACCATGTGAACAGGGCAGAGAAGACTTCAATTCTTTCTACTTTGGTACAGAAGACAAATGCACAAGAAATGAAGTGGATCGTCATGATCATTCTTAAAGGTGTTTTCTAATGAGGTCCATGATTTGTGTTTCTTATCATCTATCTATATGAGCTTCAGTTCTTTATGTTTCTATATTTTCTTCAGATCTGAAATTGGGAATTAGTGAAAAGAGCATCTTC